>ADNK01001771.1:0-14244 GCA_000320545.1 Bigelowiella natans CCMP2755
TTCCTGGGGAATTTCGCTTCCCCCCCCCCCCCCCCCCTCTTTTTATTCCTGCACTATTACCCCAGAGGAAGGGACCGAGAGCCTTTTCAGCTGCCAGGTTTTTTTGTGTAGTATAGTAGTAGCAGTAGTAGTAGAAGCAGTAACGTTAAATGATAACACATTCGCATACAATATAACAGTCTATATATATATATATATATATATATATATAGTATGAAGAAGGGGTACGGATCATAAGTAGCAAAACCCTCAATGGTGCCCCCCTCGATCCCTATTCTGAACGTGATAGTGGAAGGGTCGGCTGCGAAGGGGGGGGGGGGCGGGACCTGAAATCGACGTGCATTTTGCAATCAGCAGAAACGCCGTGTTAGGAAGAGGGCGAGTGGTGAGAAATCAAGCTACTGCTTATGATGGAAAAACACGGGTGCTTAAACGCTAACGACGAATCCGCTGTTTTCGTTCATGAAGTTTCTCCAGGGATCTTGATATCGTCTCCTCGGCTCATGCTACAACAGCTACTACTGCTACTGCAACTTCCACTACTGCTGCTAGTGGTAGTACCTCGTTGTGCACGGGGGTAGGATGGTGCCAGAACTTCCACAATTCCGGCATCTCAGGAGCTTCCACAACTTCCACCTGATGATGATGGTGATGGTGATGGTGGTGATGATGGTGATGATGGTGATGGTGATGATGACGATGATGATGATGATGATGATTACGATGACGATCGCAACAAACAGAGCTACTATCTCCCTTAAAAAACAAAGTAAAAATGGAGAAAGTGTCTATTCGGTGTACCTTCAACCTACTATTCACTGCATCGTGCGCCCAGAGGCCGCTGAAAGAAGTAGATTTCAGTGATAGGAGAACGTGAGCGAGTTTCTTCTTGCGTGGATGTGTCAGCTATCATGGCTTTTTTGGGGTGCAATTGTATTATGAAGACAACGACACAACAACAACAACAACAAACTATCGCCTTGTAGATTCAATAATCATCGGTGCCTTCGCTGCGTGAATGCATTCAGATGGCATTCGTACAAAGAGAATCGAAGACGGTTTATGCTATCATATCACCACACCTCTGGCCCCAGTACATTAGCAATCTCACCTAATAGTAGTAGTTGTAGCAAATTTATATATGTATATATATATATATATATATATATATATTCGGTGTTTGTTGGTATTTGTGGTGCAGATTCTTGTTCTTCTTCTCCTTCTTCTTCTTCTTCTTCTTGTTCTTTTCCCTCCCCCTCCTCCGTACTTCTTTCTCGTCGAGAGCTAGAGCAGAGGCCAACTGCGGATAGGTACGTTGTTGAGCGAGAAGAAACAAAGGCAAGGTTTTTATGAGTCGAACGAGAAGACGATGATTATTTTATCTATTGTATAATGATGATGATGAGGAGGAGGAGGAGGAGAGGGGGAGGGCAGATGGGGCCTTATCCCCAATATCTCAACAAAGCACTCATGACTTTGAGCTCGCACGAATCAAACGACCCACGTCGCAGCATAAGGTTCATCATTATTGCCCATTGAAGAAACCACTACTACTACTACTACTACTACTACTACTACGCACTAATCCTACTACGAGGACGACTCTCACCCCATTGAAATCAATCTCCCAGACATCGTCCGTCTCCATGTCAAAGCTGCATCATTTGTAATCAAGCATTTGGTCAAGGAATGGCCTGCTCTGGCATACTCATACTAGATGTCAGAGACGTTGCGTCGTGTCGTAAGCCGATATCATTCAGTGCTCGCCAGTAGATAGATGTGTGAAATGTATCATGAGGGAGGGGGGAGGAGAAAGTCGGGTTGTTTTTTTTTTTAAAAATGAGGACACGCAGTGTGGTCAGTGGCCTTTAGTAGTGTAGGCTATTGGTTTTGCTGCTGCGACAACTACCCCCAAGAAACAGACACGTGCGGGCTTTCGATTGAAACATGCACAGATCCGTCAGGGGCATTCGTTTGAATCCATCTGATGATGTGTGAATATTGATGATGATGATGATGATGATGATGGTGATGACGATGATGACGACGACAACGATTATGGTTTAAGAGAGAGAGAGAGAGAGAGAGAGAGAGAGAGGATGAAGATCATAATGGCAACACCGAGCACTGCCGAGCTTACTAACACAAACACACACACACACACACACACACACACAACACACACAAGACACGCAACACGCATGCGCGCAGTATTTGCATGATTCTCGGAATATCAGCCGTGACTCTAGCACGAAACGCAACTACTTGGAATCCATTCCGAGCCATCGTGCTCTGCCGCTGGCCTTGAGTACGGTTCCCGCTGCTGGCAGAGGGTGAGCGTCACGAACTCGCTTTACTGCTTCCTCGACACTGCATCAGGATGAGAAGGGAAGAAGGCGAGTGGGGAGGGAGAAAGGAGGGGATTAGGCAAATGCTTCGCCATCGGGGTCACACACGCAGGGCTCACAGTATCACTGAGCGCGAGCAAAATGTGCGAAGAATGGAGAGCGTTGTGGGAAATAATTGGGATGAGGGCGCATCCTTTTCTCTCCTACCAACAAAAATATTCACATCCGCAATAGCCTAGGTGGCCCTCTTTTAGGTGTTCTCGCTTCAACAAATTACTACTGCTACTACCACCTGATCGGTGCAGGCTCCCCCCCCGCAACACCGCTGTTAGCGTAAGACCTTCTCGACCTCTGCCTTCGTCGCGCAGCGCAACCGCGTGTCTCGCGCCGCCGTTGTGAGAGAAATGAGTTTTGGCCGCCCATTTCTTTTCTTCCCTGACCATGTCTTCCCAGCAAATGTGTTAATTCATGCTGCTGCTGCTGCTGTGTGCTCCACGTTGAGAAGAGGGGAGGGGGGAGGAATTGTGGCTGTGCTGGAGAGAAGGCGCGCGTCTGGATGCGTGGTGAGGTATTTCTCTTTCGTAATCGTAACCCGGGGAATAATCCTGATGGTGTCTCGGGGTTTCTTTCTCCTTTAAAGGCGAACATATGCGGCCTGGAAGTTGCACGCGTGTTTGGGGGGGGGGAGAGCATAAAGCCGCTGGTGCTGCTCTTCACCGATGCCACCAGGAACAACACCAAGCTGTTCATAGCCAGGAGAAGAATGAATCTCGGTGCGTGGCGCTCACGCGCCACAGGAGGGATGGGAAGCTCCATCCAGGAGGTACGGGGGGTGCCGATGGGCGCGGAGCTCGGCCTGAGAAATTGTGTGGAGAGATTTAGGAGAAAGGCCTGTGTTTGTTGCCTGCGACATGCTTTTTCGCAGCCATGATGACAGAAATGTGCTCGAATCTTTCTTGAGCGGAAAGGAAGCTCCCCCGAGGTTTCCTCCGGGCGGCCACGTGTTTTTCAGCGAAAGCCCCTGTTTTGCAAGGTCCAGAAGCGTCTCTGGACTTCCTTTGATTTGGGCTTTCCCACTGGGGTGTCTGTTGCATCGTCGTGCAACGTCACGTGCGATGCAGGGCCACTTGTGCGCGAACTGTGAACTTGCATTTCTGTCCTCCACTGTGCCTTCACGAGTGTGTGCTCCAAGCGTTGCGATGGGACGGGAACCCAGCACTTGCAATTGTGGGTGTTCCTGTGTGTCTTCCACGTTGTTGCACCCTGCTGTCGCAGTGGGGTGCATCACGTGTCCATGGTGTGCACCCACACGAAGTGGAGACCCCTGGATCCAACCAACAGCACGTGCGTCGTTCCTGAGCAGGCCCGTCTGACATCGACACTTGTCCCATTTGTGTTTGCATTGCACCTCCTGTGAGCTTGGGCCGATCATTGACACCCAGGCCTCATCCAAGAACTTGTGGAAACGTCTTTCACACAGTTCGACGTGTCCAACCTTCCTTTTCATTCCTCAGCTAGCTCAGCGCCAGAGCGGCTCTGCGAGCAAAAGAAGCTGGACCAGTGGAGGAGATCAAGAACACACGAGGGCAACGGGAACAGCAAAAAGTGTGGCACGTGTCGCAAACAATCCCTCCCTCCTGTTCATGTGTGGTGTGGTGACATGCAAGCAATGACATGCAACAACGATCATCACAACCGCCAGTGGCGGCATCTGCGATGTGGGCAGAGCCCACCTGCTCGCAAAGCGATGCGACTGTGTTGTGCGACTGCATCATTGTGCTGCCGTTGCGGCTGCATCGTGTTGCATTGTTGCACTTGTGTTTCACAGGGTGCTTTTTTGGGGGAGGGGGTGTGCACACGTGCAGCATGCACACACGTGATGTGCACATGTGTGCACACGTGTGTGCATTGTGCATCATGATTTGAAAAGTTTTGGTTTTTGCAATGCCACACAATCCCTTGTTGATCATGAAATGAAGGAGGTCAGAAAAAAGCACTGATCAAAGTGGGGGTCCAAAAAAAAATGAAGAAGCATGCGATGTCATCATGTGCTGTGTGCCGTGCCGTGCCGTGCTGTGTGCTGTTCTGTTGGGAAGCGATGTGCGGTGCTGTGCGACTGCCATGCATGTTGCGATGATGGTGTGCATGTGAAGCGAAGCAAAAGGATTTGGCAAAGTTTGTTGTCACACATCAACAACAGAAGGGTGCTTCTGAAGTGAAAGGTCATCTACATGTCAATTGTTCCAACCACATTTTCTCCAAACTGGACCCGGTGTGTGTGCGGAAGCAGTCTACGTGGCGATGAGAAGATGCTCCCCAGATTTGAGAGCACAATCACCATCATGCCCACCAACAGCAAACAGTTTGCCATCCCCAACCGCCACACCCGACAAATTCCTCTCAGTGTTCACATCAGGGATTTTCTTCCACCCTTCTTTGAGATAGTCCTCAATCGCCTTCTTCGTTTCCTGCTGTTTCCCCTTGGGTGAACTCAGTTGCGAGATTCGCTCCAGCTTTTCTTCCAGCTCCCGGATGCGGTTGTTGGCCTCCTCCTCTGCCTTCTGCTCATCCTCCAACAATTTCCTCTCATCTGCTTCTGCCTTCTGCTTCTCCTCTAGCAATTTTCTCTTATCCGCTTCTGCTTTCGCTTCTGCTCTCGCTTCAGCCTCCCTGACGGCCTCTTCTTTGTTCTTCTCGGCCATCTCCAACTTCTCTTTAAGCTCCTCTGCTTCGTCGTCCAATCCAAGTTGCTTCAAAAACTGGAGAGAACTCATTTTAGGAGCAATCTTATTGAGCCCTTCGGCCAGTTGACCTGCCTTGGGTCGCTTGGTTCTGTCTGTGTTCAGGCACAATTTTATGGTTTCCCTGAGAAACGGGTCCGTCTCATCCATGTCATCATAATTCAGCCTCCCATTTTTCATGGCACTCTTCTTACCCGATTTCGAAATTGACCTTTGTTACATTGTTGCGACATCTTGATGGGAGCTTTCTTTCTAGCTTTCTAGCTGTCTGCCAGTTCCAATTGAAAGTTGCAAGCTGTGGCAAGGGGGAAGGACAACTTTGTGGCCTGCATGGGCCGGACAGCTGCCAACCAGAAAATTGAATGCTTTTTTGAATGGCTTTTTGTCATTGATGGGGTTCGGAAAACTCAAAAACTAGCAATGTGCTTCCGAACCTTGGCAACTTCACCCCTGAAACTTTCCATTCCATGCATGCATTTTCCAGAAACATCACAAGTGTTTGGGATGTGTTTCGCCGAAGACTTCGAGGGGCTTCTGAGAAGAATGCTCTTTGAATGGATTCGAATGTGCCATTCCTTGTCGGCCACCTCATCCACCACTGTTCTCATCTAGCCGATGCACATTGAGGACGTCATCTGCTCGGTTGAGGAGGGGCATCGTCTGTTCTTTGCCTGAGAAAGGCAATGTTTGCATGCAATCAGCATCATCATCATCATCATCATCATCATCATCATCATTGCGGCCGTTGCAACAGTAATCGTTAACAAACCAGCTATTACTGTCGCAAGACAAGGCAATTTTGCAGCCTGCTCTAGCTGCTGCTTCATCTGCACTTCACAGAACTCTCGTGCATTCCCTCCCCCCCCCCCCCCCTTCCCTTCCGTCGCCCCCCCACGATCCATCATCCTCATCGTCATTGAATTCGAAAGAAATATCCATCTGTGCGTGCGGGTTCAGATTCCAATGGAAGAAGTTGCGAAGATTGCCGAAATACTTAAGGTGAAGATCAAATGCAGAGCCCATCCTACCGCGTCATGTGCTAATCTCCTCCCGTAAAAATCTGTTCCTTTTTCTTTATACTGCTGCCCAGATTACGCTGCCAAAATTGAAGACGCACCATCGCGAGGTTGGCGTGAAGATGAGCAGAGAAAAGAGGGCACAGTGTCCCTGAAAGCTCCGCTTGGTCTCCCCAAAGTGAAGCGTCTCTCCCGACCTTCTTAGCAAGAGCGAAAGGAGAACTCCAAAGGCCTCTGATTCGAAGGGATTTCCTTCCATGTTTCTCTCTCACCGCTCACACGAGTGTGCATGCATGCGTGTGTGTGTGTGTGTGTGTGTGTGTGTGTGTGCGTGTGTGTGTGCACGTCTGGACGTGTGCTTTGGTTTGATTTCATCCGTGCTTGCAATTCTCAAAGGGCATCACTGCCATGCGATGCATGAGCCTTTCATTCTGCACACATCGGTTTGATCCGCGCGTGAAACATGAGTGCAACAATGCAACGTGATGCAGCACAATGATGCAGTCGCATGACACAGTCGCATCGCTTTGCGAGCAGGTGGGCTCTGCCCACATCGCAGATGCCGCCACTGGCGGTCATGATGATCATCATTGTCATTGCTCACACATCACACACGTGTGTGATCTGGCTTTGACAGGAGTGGAAAAAAAAAGCTTGATTTCAATCGAGCTTTTGTTCGAATGCATGAGCCCAATGATCTTGCTTTGGGCTTTTTCAAGTTTCGCTCACGACTTCCACCTCAGCAGTGTGAGGCAGTTTCGCTCGCTGCTCGGTCAACAGGCAACACGTGATGTTTCCGCGCTACGAAATTGATCAAAACAAGTGCAATGATGGATGCAACGTGTGCTGGCATTGCTGTGTCTGTTGTGCAAAATGCATGTGCCACGTGTCTGGATGTTGCACACACACACAGCACGCACTCACATGACAAATGTTGTGCATTTGCACACACCTGCTAGCTAGCTAGCTTGGACTCCTGAAGAGCAATTGGTCAATTCATGACAAGATGTCACATGCATGCCACGCATCAATGAATCAAATTGCAACCACTTGTCATGCGTATGTGGCCCAGAAAATGCATCATGAAGATGAACTACTACTGTTGCTCCTGAAATGCATGCTAGCATGTTCGAACCAATCACGAGTGGACAATTCGACCCAGAAACGCATCCATGAGGGGGAACATCGCATATAACTGCAAATTGAGTGACTCAAAATTCATCACGACGGCACGTCTAAGCATCCAATGTCTGTGGGAAAACTGAAATTTGAACATCAGGATCTGTATCAAATTCCCTTTCGTGGCAGCTTGAAATGATCCCTGCAACCTCCTCGCGGAAAATTTGCCCTGCTTCAATGACGGCATCCCTGCTGGCAAGGCTGCGAATGAATGTTGCAAATATTTAGAAGAAGAAATATTAAATTTATTGATTTTACAACACAATTCAACTCACTCTAAGGTGTCAGGGAGAGAGTCCCTATCCCAAATTGGATCTATTGAAAAGTCTTTAGGGTCTGGTATCAAAGCTTTACCAAGTAAAATGTCTGACCCTGGAATGAACAAAAAAGAAAATACACGATACTGAGATACCAAATATTTAGCCAATGATAACAACACCCACCGAAAATGAAGAAGTTGATGAAGGCGAAATTGGAAGCCAACGTGAAACTGGTCGGCTACCAAACAACTCTTAAGTCACAGTTCACGACTGAAATAATAAAAAATACCAAAAAATTGAAAAACTCTTTGTCAGTCAGGTCGCGGCTAGTTTTCGGATCTGGAAGGTCTGTTGTGGGAAGTGCCGAAGCAAAACCTGAATAACATTTAAGCATATTAAGCATCGCGTTGTTCAGGAGCAGACATTCAAAGTGGGCGACCTGTGACGAGAATCTGTGCAGGGTCTGAAACGCATGCCAATGCAGCTGTTGAGTGGCCAATAACATCATACAGAAGTAATCCTAAATTTCTCGAGAGTTTCATTCGGTTGAGGACAATTGGCCCGTCTGCATAAGGCACAGATAAGTGACAAATATTCTTCCAACTTCGAACTATACAATAGTTCTACCTATGAAGTTCTTCTGTATATCTTGAAAAGCAGTTTGGAGCTGCACGTCGCATCTTACCTCTTTTGCAGAATTGTAGACGTTGAAGACGATTCTAATTTAAGACCAACACCAAGATTGTTTGTTATGCTCCTGCTACTTTTGAGCTTTTGAGGGAGTTCCCTCTACCGTTTAGCTAGCTTGAGGGTAGCTTTACGAATTTCAATAAGATCTTTTACAGCAGGGAATAAGTTCCAATGATCTCCTCCTGAGAATGGAAAGTATGTTCATGATAACATGGTCTTTATTTCCGACTAGAATTTCGAGAGCGGACCTTCGGTAGTGAAGTCCCTACGTCTTATCCTGTTTTCTCTCAAAATATGGAGTATATCTGGAGAATTGAAATTATAATCTAGAGCCTCCAATGCCCTATCAAGATCGTTGAGTAGTCCCTGTGTGTCAGAAGGGAACGAGAAAGGAAAGAGGATTGGCTGGGCTCCTCCAAGAAATATGAATGAGTGCTGTAAAGCTTGGGGAAGGAAGGGAAAGATCGTTTTTATAAGTGGATGAGAGATTTCCATGTTGCTAAGTAATGACAGTAATGCTCCACCAAAATGAACCTACGTAAATAAAATCAAGGTTGGTTGAATCTGATCGAGTTGGTGCACAAGGATCTCATCTCACATGGAACATTCCTACATGACCAACTGCTGAGCCAAAAGCTGCCACACTGGATCTATTATGTACCTCACATGTCAGATACAAACTGATATTGAACATATTTAGAGTTTAGATAATACCGTGCCATTGCAAGAGAAAGGATGTAAGCTTTGCTGTTGCTGCTCCCTCGTGAATATACTTCGTATTCAGTCTGAGCACCAGAGCCAGGTGCTTTGTACTTTGAAAGTCTAACTGCAGTTGCATAAACTCTCTCCTCTCTGTTCGTAATATGAGTACACATATTCAGAAATTTAAGTGGAGAGAGGCTAAATATGTACTACCTGGGAGCAGCACACAGAAGTACGACAGTCCCAGGTATCACTCTGGGTTTTGCTGGACCCATGCTTAATGGGGGTACTGTTTCAAAGAAACGTAAATCTACTACATACAAGCTCCCGCGTCCATTTCTATTGCTATTAAAGCACCTTCGCTTCGATTCACGAAAAATTTCATCTCCAAACAGGTCATACATTTCGGTGTAAAGAGGAGTTCTTTGATCTATTCTTTTGAGTGGAAGTTGGGTATTGAAAGGCGTACTTCTTTTTATGAAAGTCCAAAAATCAACTTCAGCTTCAGACACATATGTAAGAGCATCTATAGCAGTCTTCAGCAACCCCGTGCTCTCATTATATCGTATACAGCCACTTGACTCTTGTGATTGAAACTCGGCTGCAGCAGGAATACTCTCGCGAGGTGTTGGGGATAAACTCAGCGCAATGTTCGAAATTCTTTCAACAGTTCTCTCTTGTGTTGTATCTCCTAGAAACTGAACTCCAAATATTGGATTAGGAAAGCTGTCTAAATCTACACAGCTTATAAGACCACCAAATTTCTGTAAAACTAGGTCACGTCTTTGTTGAAGCAATGATGGATTGAGTAGAAGATCGGTTAGAGTTGGCGAGAGATCGTTACCAGGTGTGAAAGCTAGGGGCGGCAGGCGTAAAAATTCCCGATTGGAATTGAAAACTGGAATGGGCGGTTCCAAAATATACTCCGACAGTCCGAAGGTAGAAGCATTACATTGGCGACGGTTTTCTTTGGCCGTTTTCCCAACAGTGTACATTTTGGTAACCTCCTGTATTCATGTACATCAATCAAATGACTATAACAATGAAGGAATGACGTACCGTGTAATTTGGAGTTTTGTAACCTTGAATCTTTCCTATACATGAGAGTAGGTTATCGATACGATCCTCAACCGCTGAATTGTTGGAAAGAACTTTGCAGCCACTGACGGAATCTTCTCCTCCCGTTGGGAAGACGTGTTTTAGTTGAGGTAAAAGAGATTGTGATGCCCCAGATGCCCATCGAGCACTCACACCTTCTATCAAAAGCAACGAAGTGACAGCCGCGATCGAAGACATTGCTTGGTCACCTCCGACACGAACACAATTGTGTTCGATGCTTGATGATAACGTGGGCGATTTTCCCTTTGCGCTATTTTTCCCTCTGTCGCAGACACAATTTCGCATGTCATTCATGTAAAAACACATTGTTGACGCTTCGAGACGCTTCGCTGTTGCAGTATTTTGTTTCGATAACCGGGTTTTATCGATCAAATTCTCCTCCTTTTAGCACCAAGCGACAATAAGCTCTCCTGTCCAATGACGATGTGCTATAAATAGCTTGGTCAACGTGCAAATAGCACGTGAGGGCTATTGTTCGTTCGGAACCTTCCCAGAAAAGCCCAGTCAACTAAATTCTTTGTACTGCCAAGCAGTTTTCTGCAGGCGACAAATTCAGTCTGCCTGTGTCGATCAAAATTCTGCCAATATCTTCCTTGCGACTGCACTTTGCAGCGCGTCTTCAAACAGAACGCCACACAGCGTCAATGGCCGGTTTCCTGACAATCTCTTATGGCATTATTGGGTGAAAAAGGCTTGTGTATGAGAGCATTTACACCTAACGACAAGATGTTTTATTTGTCGCTAATATCAGAAACATTGTCAACGGGCAGATTGAAGTTCGTTTTTGACCCGAAAGGTTAGTGCTGACTCTTTCAGCTTTGAGGAAAAGGTCTAAACAAGATTCGGTTGGCGGCTGCCCTCTCTCTACCTTTACAAAATATCCAGATGGGAGCATGCGTGTCGGATCTGGACGATGCAAGCAGGCGCCTTTCACAGGTTCGGATATTTTCTCATTTGGCCATATTTAAATTCATTTACATCAAGAGACTTCTGTCAAAAAAAAAACACTCACACAGGAGGCAATGAGAAACAAGCAAATAAACAGACAACTATCGTTGGAAGCAAAGCAAGGGCGTTTACATCATAAACTTCTGCTACTTGGTGCTGGGGAGAGTGGGAAGTCCACATTCTTGAAGCAGCTAATCCGAATACATGACAAGGGCTATGATTTGGATGCCAGAAAGGCATTTACACAGTCGATTTATAAAAATATACTAAGCTCTATGCAAAGCATCTTAGAAGCTATGGAGACAAACGGTTGGGAACTGGACAAAAAACTTGGGGGTGCACTGAATGTTTTCAAAGAAGAAGTGAAGAAAGAGGAAAACTCGTGGACAATAGATGAAGAAATTGGTGATGCTGTTGAAACTTTGTGGAAAGACAAAGGGGTCCGTGACGCCTTCTCGAAGAGAGATTTACCAGAAGTTGGATTCTACTTATTTGATGGAGCAGAATATTTCTTCAACAAAATCGACACAATAAAAAAGGACGACTACACACCTGATGAAGAAGATATCGTTCGCTGTCGTATAAGGACCTCCGGAATAGTGGAAAAGGTTGGGCAACAGTATTCCATAATTCAAGGCAGTGTATGCTGACAATGCTGACAAAAATTTTCATTATAGGGATTCGATATCAAGGGGAATCATTTTAGGTTCAATAATTAAAACCAATAACCACCTTTGCGATGAACATAATCTGTTTAATTTTAGGGTATTTGACGTTGGTGGGCAGCGAGCAGAGCGCAGAAAGTGGATACACTGCTTTCAAAATGTGACTGCTGTCATGTTTATTGCATCATTGAGTAGCTACAATCAGGTTATAATTCTCTATATTTTGTTCGGATAGTTTCGATATTATTTTTTTTGTAACATATTCTCCCTAATTCAGCTTTTTATTTCTCCTTTTCTCTCTCCTCCCCGCTCTTCTCTCCTGCATTCACATCTTATCTTTTCGAGATTCTAATATAAGGACATAAGTTTTTATGAAGATGTTATATTCGCTCAGAATTTGTTTGAGGATCAAAGATCAAACAGAATGACGGAAGCTATTCTTCTTTTCGAGGACATCAGCAATTCGCACTGGTTTCAAGAAACTGCAATGATCCTCTTTCTCAACAAGTACGATATTTTCAAAGAGAAGGTACAGAAGGTTTCGATAACCCAGTGCCCAAGTCTGCAAAATTTTAAGGGAAAGACAGAGGAAGATAGTCTCGCCTACATCCAAATGGTTTTTGAGACCTCCTGTCAGAATCCGCTTCAGAGCGTCTGTAATAATTGATTCTTCTTCACAGATACCGAGATGTATTGAACACATCTATTTGACAATATTTAGATACGCACTTCACCACTGCAACGGACAAGAGAAACGTTGAATCTATTTTTGATGCTGTACAAGACATTGTTATTCGGAAAAGCATGGCGGAAGCTGGATTGCTGGTCGAATCATCCTCTTACACTGAAAATGATCCTGGATCCAGGATCCTGCCTGGCACGTATATTGCGTGATTGATCATTGTTTGGATTTGAGACAATGTGGGTCTCAAATCGAAGGATTAACGTTTTTCAACTGAATCAATAGTCGTCAATTGGGTAAGCTAGATGCTAAAATAAATTTTGTATGTATCATATCAGCCACCTACGCTAGCTGCTCACGGTCGATCATCTCAACAACCACGTGATTCTCGATCAATGCTCAGTGGATGATTGACAATGCCCCGTGACTCCTCCAATAAAGTGGTCGATCGTACTCAGGATAAGGTGTACTTCAAATTTTGACACACAAAAAGTTTAAATTACTCTAGTACTGACTATAGTCACCGTCTAGCCGTATCTAGCGCATCGCAATTTTATGAGTGTCATCGTAATGCAGCTACTGACAGCATCGAGCGCCCAAAGTTGCAAAATAGAATCACAATTCTTCACTTGTCATTCAACGCATGTCGTCATCTATGTCGCCGCATGTAGGCTACTAGGCTAGCAGCTAGGCAGGCTAGCAAGTAGCAGTTGACATCTTTCGTAGCGCACACTAACAGACTACGCTCACTGGCTAGCTAGCACAGGCAAGCAACATGATCTAGATGATGGAAAGTAGAACTACTAGACTACCAGAGTAGCTCAACATCAATTGCTCTTTTCAACGCACGCTCACACATGGACATGCTAGCATATACTAGTGTAGGCGCATGCATCTCAAGACATGCTAGCATTAGCATGCTAGCAGGCCTAGCTAGCTAGAAGTGCGCTGAAATTGGTAGATCTGTGAACAATTTGAACGACGTGTGATGAGCACCGATCTGAAGTGAATGCCGGGAATGCGTAGTCGCATCAGAACATTCGAATGTGCAGCTTTTCCGATCAAAATTCCTCGATGTCATCCTCTTGCAAGATGCTATCGGTGTTGTCGGGCCCATCATCATCGCCACTGCGATGCACAGCAGCAGAGGCACCTATTGCACCCCCTCTCACCGTGTCGGTCATTGTTGGTAAGTTGTTTCTGCCTGCTGCCGCCGACGGGTTCGTCGGCCAAATGGGCCTTGGTCTCGAGGACAGCAGTTGATAAGAAGAAATATCAACTATCAGCTGTAATTGAAGGCGCGAGGGCGGATTTTCCATAGCAGACGGCCCTATCCGTGCGATGTACGGTAGGACATCTGTCATAGACGCACGCGTAGGATGCCAAGCAAACAGCCCACTGCCCAGAAATGCCTCTCGTAGTCCTGCATTAAGTAGTACAAATTCATCGGTGCTGGTGCTACCATCCTGCGAACGCGCATCCGTCTTGGAGCTTACATGACGAAATCTTCTTATTCTTCTCTCTCTCCTTCGCCACTACCTCTCTCTCTATGAACACTCTCCCAGTACACTTTCTGCGCCCTTGGCCCTTTAATTGCTCGAAATCCGCCTCCACCTGTGTCCACGGACAAGGTATATGTCAGACGATATCAGCAGCCAATGTTGTGTCCGCATGAGAGTCTCCACGCAGTAGCAGACTCTTCGGCTGAAAAAGAGTGGGAAAGCTGGGGGGGGGGGGGGGGAAAAGGTCCAACAGCCCATAAAACACCCCCCCCCCCCCCGCGTTCCCCCTCTTTTTTTGGGGGGGGGGGGGGGGGGGGGGGGGGGCTCTCATGGGGGCACAAAATTGGGGGGGGGTATCGTGTGACATATGGGGGGGGGGGGCGCGATTTTGT
>ADNK01001760.1:0-12500 GCA_000320545.1 Bigelowiella natans CCMP2755
ACAGGAAGCTCGAGGACTATGCTGCTGTATAGCATTGATACTGTTCTGCTTTTTGTTCTTATATTTATTGTTCTTCCCGTTGTTGCTGCCTTGCCATTTGCTGTTGTTATATCCTTGTCCTCTGCCTTTCTTTCTCTTTAACTTCTCGTAGTGTTCGTTGAGCTGCCTGATCGTCATCCTGGGTCGTCCTTCTTTCCTGTCTCTGCAGTCTTTAGCGGTGTGTTTCCCTTTACGTGAGCAGTATCCGCAACGTCGGTTACCTTCCCTGTCCTTGTACCAGTCTCGCTGCGGCTTAATAGCGTTAATGTTTCCTATGCCAGGTACCTTAGGGCTGGTAAACTTGCGGTCCTGCTCCTGCTCGCGTAGGGATATAGCCTGCACTGCTGCCTCCATCGTGGTGTAGCCTTTCTCCGTAACGTAAGTGGATTCCTTTATCTTTAACTTGAACTCTTCAAACCTTGCCTGATCATCACCTGTGTTGTAATTAAAATCATGTAGTTCGTCGATCATATCCTGGAAGCGCGTGGCAAAGTCTCTAACAGGTTCTCTCTCATGCTGCATCATTGCTCTGTATTTTCTAATAGCCTGGGGTAGGGAGTTAGCATCCTGTTCATTTACAAAAGCCTTCATTATCGCCTCAACGTCTCGTAGCCCACTAACTGTAGTGTGTATTTTCTCTAGCTGCCTGATCCGGGTCCTGCCTGTCTCGTAAAGGTCCATGGCTTGCTTTATTATAGCTAGCCATTTGAGCTTGTCGTTTTCGGTGGGGTTAGGGGTAAAGTCGCAGAGTATACTCCTAGCGTTCTTCCACCACCTCCTTGCCTCACCTCTTTTCCCGTTGTATTTCGTTATCATAACCGGTGCTGTTTTAACAGACATGAACTGGGTGTTCCGCTGTACCGGCTGCTGCTGCTTGACGGTGCTCTGGGTCGTCCCCCGCGAGGCGCCCAGACCCCCGTCGTTCCTAAACAAAGCTGCCCACTCTGGAGGTAAGTCTGCTTCGTAATCCATGATGTCCTGCATGATAGCTGCCCAAACATCATGTGTCTGATACTTGTATTCTATCGATACTTTCAGTTTGGCGTAGTTGCTCGCCCTGGGTCGCAAGGCTCGTAATGCCATTACGACCTTCTTGCTTTCGGCGGCCACGTCCTCGTCGTCCGCCTCGTAGAAGTTCTCCAGTGCCTCTGCTGCTGCATCTGCTTTCTTAATCCCGGGTGCTGGTCCCGGCGGTGCCTGTGGAGGTGTTCCTCCTCCTTCCTTAGCGTCCGTATCGCCCTTCCTTTCCTGTTTCTGCTCGTGCCCTTGCACGGCCTGCGAGCCAAAGTCCTGCTGTTCTTCTAGCTGCTGTGACATTGTTAGTCAAATCGTTTCCCGTGTGTGGAAGCCAAAGGTTGTTGCGCGTAAGGTGTTCACAGGCCGAGGCGCTACGTGCACAAGTAGGCAGGGGGGGGAAAGGCACGTTTGCTTCCTTTTGAAGAGTTGTGTTTATTTTTATTAAAGATTATATTTTTATTAAATCGTGCACTGCGTAATCATTCGCGAAGCTTTCGCGAATGCCGCCGCACGTGGGGCAGCACACTTCCGGTGTGCTGCCATGAGTCCCGCCGGAACCCACGTGCCTATGCTGTATTAATATCTACGTTATCTATATTCTATATCCGCGACAACCCCTTTGTTGTCGCACGTGACTTGTGCCCGCGTAGTGGTACGCGCTACATCATGCTAGCACATGCTAGCATAAGCATGCGCTAGAGCTAGCATGGATGGCGTAATAAGTCAGTGCAGACTCAACAAACAATGCAAACTATTAGGTGCAATGCTATGTTTGACCGAGATGTATATGCTGCGTCTAGCGTAGATTAGAGGTTGTCTGTTGATGGGATTTCTAATTTGAGTAGCGCGTGTTCCAGAATTTTGCACATGCGCGCTCAGCCACGTACATGCTGATGCGCTAGCGCTCATGCATGCAATTTGTTCAGTTCAATTGTACGTGCTCACACAACACGTCTTGCATGCATGATCGATCATCACATTGCATTTGCAATTACCCGCCTGTCGTGTGCTCAATTGCACACTGCTAAACTCAATTCATGTCTAAAATGTTATTTTTAACACATGCGCACACATATAGCTGCGCAAACTATACTATACTATATGAGGCTACTAAGCCAATGCTGCAGCCACCATGTACATAGTCAAAGTCGCTGTGCGTAGACGCGTAGTTTGCACATACACACACACACACACACACACACACACACATACACACGTATAAATATATATATATATATATATATATATATATAAATATTATATATATCACACACAGATGCTAAGGTGAAGCCAATAAGTACAGCATTGTTCGTGATCGATGCAACAAGATTTATGTAATTAAGGCCGTGTATAACATCGAAAGCTACAGCAGATAGCATAGATTCAAAGGAAGACATGATGACGCTCCATTGTAGTCCACTTGCTAATGCTATGACCACAGTTACTTCTGAAAAAAAAATGGACTGCAACTTCACATTTTAGAGCTCGCTCTTGTCGGTGAGTTCGCCACTAAGATTTTGAATGCAGGAAAAACACACACAGATAATTATCTTCAATTCATTGCATGATGACGACACAGTTGCTCCACGTCTATCAATCCCAAGTCACACTACATGCTTTCCAAGTGAGCACTACTACAATTAGTGTTATTATTCTCTTCGTGGTTACTACCTGTCCACAATGGTGACCTTCTTAGAAGGGGTTCCGCTAGGGCTTCCGGCAGCTTCAATCTTGTCAACAACATCAGTTCCTTCAAGAACCTTAGCACAATCGACAATCATGTTAAAGAAAATCAACGATGACGTTGTTCTCAGCTTAAGCTGCAGCGTTTCAGATCAGCAATGCATCATACCGCGTCGAATCATTTTTCTAAATTTAGAAACCGCAGGAAGCTAGAAATTAATCGCACTAAGAGCAGCACATATAAATAAATAAATAAATAAATATATATATATATATATTTATATATAATACGTGGAAAAGTGGAAAAACTTCTTTTTTGCTCACCCTTCCAAATACGACATGACGGCCATCAAGCCAAGAAGTCTTGACAGTGGTGATGAAGAACTGGGAGCCGTTTGTGTCTAGTAAAAAGAGCACGGTGTGAGTGCTTACAATACAAATATGACGGAATCAATTTTAAAAAAATAGTTGCTGTCTCTTTTCTCTCCCCTTATCCTATATTTCGACCAAAACTTACTAGGTCCAGCGTTGGCCATAGAGAGCTGGTATGGGCTAGTATGCCTCAGCTTGAAGTTTTCATCCTGTATATAAACACATTATCTCAACCGACGATATTGAATTGGACAATGTTGAATTGGACAATGTAGAAGGCAAAGACCCATAACGAGAGAATTTTGTCGTGACAAATTTACAACCGCATTCACAGTAGATTTCAAGTTCCGATATAAACAACTTTCATTTGTTTCGATTTATAAAATTAGGTGAATGAACCTCGAACTTTTCTCCATAAATCGATTCACCGCCACGGCCGTTGCCTTGGGTGAAATCACCACCTTGGATCATGAACTGGGAGAAACAGACGTAGACGTCATGATAACGAAATGGACGCGAAATGTACAGATTTTGATCTCTTTGGTATTTAGACGGCACCTGCGGGATGATGCGATGGAAGGAGCTTCCCTTGTAGTGAAGGGGTTTTCCAGATTTGCCCGTTCCCTTCTCACCAGTACACAGTGCGCGGAAGTTCTCTGCCGTCTGATAGAACAATAAAGAAAGGAGAGAGGGAAGATGAGAGAGAAGATAAAAATAAGAAAGAAGGAGTGGAAGGAGAGCGGAGAAAGTATAAAGAGAAAGAAAGAAAGAAGGATGCGAATTGCTTAACATCAAAATTAGTTCATGATGCAGATACCTTTGGAACTGTCTTTCCGTAGAGCCCCATCACGATTCTGCCAGCTTTCTCGCCTCCGATCTCAACGTCGAAGAACACTTTCGAAGTGACCTTTGGAAGCTTCTTTGCTGCCACGCCAGGCTGGTTGATAGCCAGAAGGGAGAGGAGGAAGAGGGGGGAAAACATGCTTTCGACGTGTCCTTGTGGAATGTTCGAATGCGAAGGTTGCGAGAATCGAATATCTTCGCTATAAATAATCGAAAACAAAGGCTAAATTCATACTACGACAACCATATTTCCTCAACCCAATTTCCTTTTTAGCCCTCATTAAGCTGCTGATGTGGCAGGGTCCACAAATTTTTCTAAGTCTTAAATGTGACCGCTGTTTGATTTGTCGGATGAAGCAGCCAGCTCCCTGTTTTCACCGAGATAATCATGTCCAATTGCCCTCCCCGAGGTTGCATGGAAATCAGAGATACTTTGCGACGGATTTTCAAGGAAGCACCCATTGGATGTTCCCCGTATCCAGTTTGGTCCAACTCACTACTGCACACAACGAATCCCGGTCAGTGTCGGCGTGTGTCCAGGCGTTGGACTCAGGCGACCACGTACCCCCCGAGCCGAGCAGACCTACGAGCATAATCGAGAAAGCTGGTTCCCAGAAGTTCGGACAACTCCATTGGCCAAGATACACTGGTCCTTGAATACTGGGAATGACGACCACGGCCGAATTTCCCCGCCTTCCTGCCCTCGTCGCCACTGCATGTGTCTACGCGGTTGCCGATTTCGTTCTCAAGATCAACGATCGATACCTGGTATGCTTAGCTTTGGGCTGTTCTTCTAACTGCCTTGCCCTTCTTTGCGATGAATAGCGTGTTCTGCTTAGGTTATGTTCCACACACTCCTTGCGTCTGTGTGGGTCGGGTACGTTCTCATCGTAACAGGAGATCTGTATTTGGATAGAATATTTGAGGACAAACCGCTTTGCATTGGTTGGACATATATATAAATATATATAATATTTATATATAACCATCTTGATATGTATTTTGCTTGTAATTTAAATGTAAAATTATAACCGCTGTCCTGACGACATCCTGTCGTCCTGTGTCGATGTGCCAACAGTGCCTGCAGACGAGGTGGATTCTGAGGTGGCCTTGATGGCGTACATGGCTGGTTTCTTCGTCTATGATCTCATGCTCTGCTATAAAACGGTGAGCTTCATACGTAGTTAACGCAATAGTGTCTCATGTACTTCTAACGCTTATGCTAATTGTGCATCGGCCACCAAGAATGTGACGTTTGCTTGGTACTGCCACGGAGCCTTCTCTCTACTGGTGTACATCGCGGCGCTCACGGGGTGGGCTCAAGGATATGCAACTCGATTCGTCGTCTACGAATGGTAACCGAACCAACGCTCGCACTATAAAGTGTGGTGGTGCATAAGAATCGCTTCTCTCTTCAGGTCCTCCATCTTCTACCAAGCTTCCCGAGAAATTGATCGCGAGGCGTACAAGACGATGTATCAAATATCCACCCGCTCACCATCTCTAAAATGAACCCGTGGTGGCGAATTGCTAACTTGTGGTCTTTTCAATCCTTGTTGCTCGATGCTCCATCCTAGATATAAGTCTTCGAGGGTTTTATTCGCAGTAACGTTCATCGTCATCCGTTACATATACGGCCTGCCTCTATCATTTGCGTTCCAAAGACAATCTTGGCTAGGAATGGAAACTGAAACATGTGGCTTAAGGTTGAAGTAGGAGAAGGAGGGAGAGAGAGAGAGAGAGAGAGAGAGAGAGAGAGAATTTGGGCGGGGAGGCGGGGGGGCGTGGGGGCGTGGGGGCGTGGGGGCGGGGGGAGCGGGAAGAGAAAAGTTACACTGCTGCACCATTGGTAGTCTAATATCGCTTTCACTCACCTACGTTTTAACATCCTCCAGTTCTTTGGCAAGGAAACTGGTTTTACTGACAAATGTCCTCTTCGCAGTCCTAAACTTCTACTGGGGGTAAGTGAGTGAGAGATCAAGATAAAGAAATTGACTGCTTGATTCTTAAATAAACGAACAGTAGAGTTGCTAGTGCCTTAAATTACTCTTTTCCAGGTTTCTAATTGTTAAGTCTGTAGTCGGAAAAAAGGATGTTAACGATGGAAATAAGAAAAATAATAAAAAGGGCCAGTAGTTAATGTAAGGATAGACCATCGTGTTGCTTTGGTTCAGCAACGTAACAGCATCATCATCGGCGCCGGCGTAGCAAACTGGTTGCGTGGTAAGTTAGTCTACCGGCGGCTAGGAATGTTGGCCACGAGCGTACCATTTATCTACCAAGATTGTTAGTAAAAAATATATAAGCATTTAAACAAAACAGGAAATCAAATAATAGCGGTGGCGTAAATTTGGCTCTAAAATATGAGACGGATGTAATGAATGTGCTAAATATTTTCAATTGTCATTCAAATGTAGCTCCAAAATGTGGATCACCGTGCCGATCGAAGCTCGATCCAGCACTGCTTTGCCTCAGTTATGTAGTTTGCAGATGTTGTTCATTCACAACAAACACGTCAATGCGTTCGATTCATGCATACAGTGCGCTACAGCCGATGTCATATGCCATTTTATTAGCCGTGCCGTTGCTGGAGACACAACGTTGCATGTCTGACCATAACATTATAATAGACACAGTGATGTAAGGTTATATGTATATATATATATATATATATATATATATATATAAGATATATATGTCTCTGTCCATGCACGCATGCTAGCTAGCTCTAGCAAGGCTAGATGGGCTCCACATCGCTAGACAAGTCAGCTGGTGGCTGTGATATTGTCATTGCATTGTTTTTGCGCGCAGCAGGCGCGCGCACATACGTATAAAAGTGCATGTACTGCGTCCTATAATATATATAGTCCATGCGTATCTAGCATGCAGCTCACATTGCAACGCATCATGCGTATTATCGTCGCGCTTGTCGCATGCTAGCATGCATCATGTGTCTGTAATTGCGATCACGTTGGCTACTTACGCACATGCATAGCATCGTCATTGCGCAATAACTCTGCCGCCGATTATGCGATGCGACGACGATGTGCATTCTGCAGCAGATACACCTGTGGTTCAATCATAATTGCAGCGCAACAGCATCGCAACAATCTAGCAATGCTACACGCGCTAGAAATGTGCTCAGCGTGAAGCCCACGGCGATCATGGCGATGTCGGTATCGTATGACATAGCACACACATTGATGTGATGATTCGAGCCGTTGTCAGCTAAATGTTAATCCCTGCAAGGATTCCATGATGCATGCGTTCACGAGCCAACATGCTGTCTAGCTATAATCGTAGCTATGCAATGCTTATCTTGTGATTTGCCTGTGTTGCACTGGGCAAATAAATTTCTTAATACTTCGAACCAAATTCATTGCCATCGAAGACTATGAGTCGACAAACGCATTGTAAAAAGCTGCTGTCTCTGAGGCCGGTCGTTGTAAAGCAAATTCAGCTCGAAACTCACGCCCATATCCTGAACGTGTTATCCGAGCCGCAAGAGATGAGGAACCTGCCTGATGGGTCAAGTTGAAGAGCCTGCACAGCCTTTTCGTGACCTGTGAGCACGCCCATAACCTTGCCATCACCAGAATCTGCTATCTTCACCGTGCCGTCGTCGCAGGCCACAGCGAGAGTACGCGAGCTGCGGTCAAACTTGGCATCGTTGACGGGCACGTTCAAGTCGATGCTGAGGCGCTCGCCCACCATTCGCACATCCCAAACCTTGACAACACCGTCCATATCTGAGCTGACGATGCAGTCGCCCTTGACGTTGAAACTCACGCTCCCGATGGCGTTGGTATGACCCACGAACGTCTGAATACACAGCCCACTGCGCAAATCCCAGATCGAGACTGACTTGTCCGCAGACCCGGTACAAACCTAAGAAAAGGGGCCAGCAGCAATCGGGGAGGAGGGGAAGGGAGAGGGAGGGAGGGAGAGAGAGAGGGAGAGATAAGAACGTGATGACGACGTAGGCATGGAACCCCAACCAGTCACTAATCCCAATGACGCCATTTCCCTCACCGAAATGGCCAAGCAATGCTACAATATACAACTCCAAGCAACACAAATTCTTCTCGATTTCTCCATCATCTATCTCTGTATCCACCCCCCTCACCAGGTACTGGCACTTACGTTGTTTGAGTAGGGCTGGAAGAGCACCGAGTTGATGGAGTCGACATGGCCTCGGAAGGTGTGGCGGCAGCGCTGACTCTGCGTGTCCCATACCTTTACCGTTTGGTCCATGGAGCAACTTGCCAGAAAATCGCCGGTGTCGTGGAAGGAGCAGTCCCAGACAGGCTGCGTGTGCTCCGAGAAGGTCATCGCGCACTTCGCCTTAAGGAAATCCCAGACCTTGACAGTCCCGTCGCCGCTTGTGGTGGCGAGAAGCGTGCCCTTGGGATGGAAATCGATGCCGGAGATCCACGATTTGTGGCCGCTGCCGCTGAGGATAAGCTCTCCTTTCGGTATAGACCAGAGCTTCCATGTCCGGTCGTCCGACGCAGTGGCAATCACCGGCTTTCTTGGGTGAATCGCTAGGTTGCTGATAGCCTGAGTGTGGCCCTGGAAGGTCTTTGTCAATTTGAACGCGTGCGCGTTGGTAGGGTCGAACGACTTGTTGAGGTATGGGTTTGGGCGATCGTCGTCAGGGATGAGGGCGTCTCCTGAACGCTTCCCACTTCGCTTCTTCTCAGATTTGCGTTTGGACGTAGCGCCGAGCCCCCCTCCACTACCGTCATCCATACTCTTTATCTGCTGCTCGAGCACTTGGATACGAGCCTCAGAGCGTTCCTTCGCTATGCGTGTGAGAGAAGCGCTATTCATGGCCCGCTCATACTTTGTCTTCATCATTGCCAGCGCTGGCTCAAAGTTTGAGATGTCTTTCTTCAGCCGCTTTATGTCTTGGAGCAAACGATCCTTTTCCTGAACGACTCGTCGATGATGCATTCGATAGTAATCGCGTTGCTTACGAAACTTGCCCCACGTTGCCTTGGCCTTGTTGGCTATCTTCTGCACTGCCGCAAGTTGCTTGCGGAGCTCCTTTACCTTGAAATTGACATTTCTTTGTGGGTGATGATGATAGTGATTAAGATTACGGCATCATAATTAAAAAAGTCGGTGTTCTGTGATAATAACGTGTTAGGTTAAAAGCTATAAAATTCAGACATGAACCTGATTGTCCATCTCCGAGTTGCGAACGTAGATATCAGGTACTCTACCGATATCCTCCTCTCGAAACTTGCCTTGCTGCTTCATTTGGTACCATTCCGTCTGGAAACATAAATTAGAGTGACGGACCGCATATTACACTATTTTCAAATTAATTTAGGGCGCGACGCAGACATGGATCCCACGCACCGGTCATTCTGCAAAGAACTATTTTAAATCAGAAACATGCAATTTTTACCTCGAAAGAATCCAGCGTGTTTGACATTCCAAGCTTCGCGAGGAAGTTTCTTATAAAATCGTCGATAACAGTATGCTTTTTTGTGTTTTCGGCCTGCGCGGGGCCTTGAGCCGCTACAACTTTCCCATCCATTCTTTTTTGGAGTGATTTCTCTATAGTAAGTAGATAAAACAAAATGCCATAAATGAAAGATGTTCGGAACTCAGGCATAAAATTCACATTCATTTGAAAAACCAATAAACGAGAAGCTCTCAAATTATATTTGTTTTGAGTAGACCGCGGGGAACCCAAAATAATGTCACCATAATTTTCGGCACCCGAGAAAAAAAATGATAGTATACCTATCTTCTCCGCCCCATTGTCTGACTTGATCTCGCTCAGCATAGCGGTGAAGTCTTCGTTGTCGGAGCTCGATTCACCGTCGCTCACGTTCCCATACTTTCCGTCCTACAAGAGAGGCGATTTAGTAACGCACCAATCATGGATTTAGTTCACGATTTATTGAATGTGGTTTGTGAAGGGCTGCACAAATTCAACAAATTAGGAACCTCGTTTTCCGATTCATCACTGATCTCCACTTCCTCATGGTATAGGTAGGAGTCGTCGGGTTTTGCACTCATTTTAAAGCCTAAATTGCGTGTTTACACGACTAATACAATAGACGGTGAGCAGATGTTCCCTCTTTGCCTGCAATGTCGACTGCCCTCAAACCCTTGCTTGGTTTAGGGTGGGGGAAACTCCTGCACCACAAACTTCAGACTTAATGATGTTGGTGTGCAACAGATAAGTCTCGAATACAGAAAGAATTGCGTTGTTTTTCATTGTCGTAATTGAATAACGGCATGTATTGTATAGTCTTCACTCTGTAGAACGTACAGGCAAGCGGAGCTGGGTGAACCGGTTACTGAAAACGACTTGGAGAATACCCGGAGAAACTCTGAAACTGATAAGGCGTTTTTTATTGAATTAGCGGTAAAATGGTCATTTTTTGGATAAAACGGATCCCATTTCTTGTTTCATTGTCCCGATCCCGAATGGCTACCGAACCTGTCTCTCTGCCTGCAACGGTTAAGACGGATCGATGCTAGAATTTTCCACAGATTGTCATTCGAAGTCGATGAACTTGCACCCAAATTCCACTTATAAGCTCTTTGGATTATCTATCAGTTGGGCCGAATAATTTTGGATCGCAACCGATGAGATCATCTCGCCGCAGCACTACTGCTCGTAAGCGCCCTGCTTACAAGCGGGGGAAGAGTGCTTCTCATGCTAGTCATGGCTCGGGCTTTAACGCTGTCAGAGCTCTGCGCGATTTAGGCAAGAAAAGACATACCGAAGGTAGTTGCTGCTAGAGGAGGTTGGGAAAAGAGAGTGGAGGTTTGTAATGCCGTCAATCTGACACTGCCCCTTCCAACGCCGAACGTTGAAAGACTACGAGTTCAGCCTATTTGAGCACACTTGAATGAGTATGTTCTGACAATTTAGATTTTTACCATCAGTGACAAGAACCCTGAGCGAGCAAACTAAGAACAACGCCGACTCCTTTGCTGAGAAGGTTCCTTGATTTCGCTTCTGCAACCCCATCAGTTTATTCGTACTTTAAAGACGAGACTTTTTTTTTGGTTGCACCCTTATTTCTTTAGCAAAAAGAAAGAGCGAGACGTTTACTTAGTCACCTATATTTTCTCTTTCTTTCTATCTCATACTTTCCCCCCTCAGTTCCGCAAGCTGAAGAACATGGCGAAGCAGCATCGGAAGGCTGCTCGAAAAGATGCCCACCAGTGCGTAGTAGAATCTGAAACAAAGCATTTCTGCTCACCCTCCGCCCCTAACTCACATTGCCTCATAAGGTACACTTGGCTCCGGACCCAGGCGCAACTCACCAATGAAGCAGCGAAGATAGAGGTAATGAATGAATAATACTGGCTTAGTCGCAGTGCTAATCCGAAGCGAGGCTTTTTCTTTGGAGGGTTTCGCAACAGGGAAGAATGCGCGCGCTTTTCCGAAATGTACTTGTACATATCAATGTGTACTAATGTCTCAGGGAGAGCTGAAGGTCCTACTCGGCCACTGCGCCTCGTCGGCACAGGCAATTTCTTCCTCCTCCAGAAGATCCCGCGCAGCTTCTCGCCACGATATCGATGGAAGCGACGATTACGACTATGGTAGAAGTAGGAAAAAACGGCGGAAAATTATACAACAGACACGAATACATTTGATAAATTCACATGAGGAATTACATATTACACACACACACACACACACACACACACATAATTTATACATATATTGATATATATTCTATATATATATATATATATATATATATATAGCCCAGGCGGTGCCGTCCTTCCGAAACAATATTCGAATATCCTCTTGCTGTTTTCCTCGCTTTATACCAAAAACAGACGCCGAGTGCATTGACCCAAGGGATGAAGTCGATGCAATCATCGAGGAAATGCAGGTTTCTGGAATCTTTCTCTGCAGCTGCCACTGCCGTTGCTGTTCTGCATTTTCGCCGCTGTTGTATCGTATCAGCTATTAGATTTCACGTGGCGAATGATTGCTTTCATCTACATTCTGATAGCACTATCGATATGATAATCGTGGGCCATTGTCTTCACACCGTCGTTGTCTTCTTGTCGTTCAGTCGTCGTCATCATCGGTAACGAGTTACCACCTGAAGCTAGCATCAGCATGCCGTGAGGCCCATGCTTGCGTGAGAAGACTGGTAAAAAAGAGCACTCCAACGCCGGCAGGAAGGCCCCGCAAAGTCGGAGGTCAGTGCTATGCTTAGACATTGTCCTAAAACGACGGGTGTGAAAGCACGCAAAATAGACTATGTAAGACCACGTGTCGAAGCGCTGCCGGTGTTGTGTGTTTGTTACTGATCATCCTGAGCCTTGGCTAGCACTAGATCATGAATTTAGGGAAGCTGTACAAAGCCCGTTTCTCGTCTTACGGTCATCGGCCGTTTTCGGTTTTCATTCCATATGCGTGAATTTTAAAAAAAAGTACATTCATAAATACGTAGGCCGAGGCCGGGCAAAGGCGGCTCAAATTGGCCGCCGTAGACGCTTGGAAAGCGGCAGCAACTCCGCGGGCGACTTGAGCAAGGGGGGGGGGAAGA
>ADNK01001760.1:17500-23360 GCA_000320545.1 Bigelowiella natans CCMP2755
GCCTTACAAGCGGTAGTACCAATTCCCACAGATTGAGAGCTTTTCGGGGCACCAGAAAAGCCCTCCATATTAGTGAGAAGAGGACCATGATTTTAGCCTGTATTTCTTTTCGATTCTGTTCCGTAGTTTTGAGCGATATCATATCCTTGTGCAGGCCGGGCTGCATAAGAACAGCTACGCAAAGCAGGTGATTTTGAAAGCCCACACGGCCGTTCAATCTCGCCCGAGCATGGTTAGCAACTTTGAGCTGAAAGATTAGGGGGCGGGGGGGGGGGCTGAGAATACGCTTTCTCGAGTACAATCGTAATAATTCCGTGCAGTAACAATTTCTAGATATAAACTCTGCGATGATGATAAGAGCAGCATAATGATTCTATAGATGCACTCATAAGCACAAAGCGATGTATGCGACGGCCATTCTAGCTTTGATCACTGTTCAGATTGCTTTAGATAAAAACCGCTGCCTTGATTGTCGCAGCAACGCAATAACTTGCTCTTGCTAGCCATCTGCCTGCAATGCAGCATTAACACTGTATGTCTTGCAGTAACTCTTACGATACGCACATAGCTAGTCCGGTGGTAATTTTGGCATACATATGACGTAATAAACTTTAATGCAAATCTTCCCAATTGTCACATCCTAAACGTTCTGCTGTATCTTATACTATAGAGCCCTATAAGGCTATATAGCGTACGCACGTACGAACATGTGTAGTTTTACACATGTGTCCTTTACAACATATGATCTATTTATCCGTATATTTTACCCACACGTGTACGATACCGAAACCACATATGTCTTAGAGAGAACATGTGTGCTTTTGAGCCTGTACGCTATAGAGCCCTATAAGGCTATATAATATAAAAGTGTGTACACACGCGGTGTCGCCACCGCTTATTATTTGCACAGCTACACAATATATAACCCTAATGCTTTCTCATGTATGCAACATACGCATGCACGTGACGACACTGGAAACAAATAGGAGACACAACTTGAGCGCTGCAGCCGCTGCTTTGCACAGCTACATTAGGATGACCATATTGGAAAAATTTAAACATTATGTCAGATCGAACATATACATACAAGCTACCGCTGCGCCGTGGGGGATATTTATTAAATCCTCAATCATTTTTGCTTAAAATTGTTAGTATTTAAATTCGCTGTCATTGCTTATTAAGGCGTCTACGGGCAATACTCGGCGGAGAATAGTACCTCAGCTTGTTGGCTTTATCATACCTCATATATATATATATATATATATATATATATATTTGCTTAGCTAGTTTACATTCCTATTGTAACAATCCGATTATTCGAAGGCACCGAGCCGTGGCGCATATCTACGGCATAGGATTTCAACCAATAAAGTTATGAATTTTATGATTCCTTGATCTCGATCTTCACCCCTTTAACGCTTAAATCGGGGTCGTCCGATGTCGTCTTGTCCCACCTTGCCTCGAGGACCTAAGAGCAGTGTGAGTTAACCATTAGCCACGGCCACAGTAGTCTTGCCATTGTTGTGAATTCGACAATTATCATTCTCTCTTCGAGAGGAAAAGACTCGTTACTTCAAAGATGTCCTGCTTCGTGAGCGCTTTCTTGTTTTTGAACCTAAACAATACCAATAATGTATATGTGGTATGTTGGGGGGAGAGTTGTCGGCTGCTACTATGCATATGTGTGTGTGTGTGTGCGTGTGCGCGCGCGCATTCCCGTGTCTGTCGTAGTAGTTGTAGTTGGTTTTGTATGAATGTATAATGTCGTAAGCTTGTCTGGGGCTGACATTTTAGAGATGGCGTCATTTAGAGCTTTGCTTTCTTCCTGAGTGAGCTTCTCTTCATCTCCAGATAGAATGCCAAGATGGACCATCATCTACACACACACACACACACACACACACACACACACACACACCCATATATATATATATATATATATATATATATATATATATATATATATAAACATTGGCGTACGCGCGCGTGATTGTGTATGTGCTTCCTATTTACTACTATTGTTTTCTATCCGAGTTTGGATGAGGCCCTTCTTGCAACAGGGGCAGCTACCTGAGTGTCAGTCTTCACGGCAGCGATAACCGCTCCCATAGGGACGGTGTATTCGAGCTCAGCAAGTTTCTTCTTAGCCTAACGCCCAACCCCCCCCAAGGAAATTAAGTCACACCAACGAAATTTAGTCACCACGACGTGCAATTAGTTTGAACGGAAGGAAAGGATTAAAAGGGGCTAGCCAAATTGAACTACCGCGTTGAGCTCTCTCGATGTAGGAAGCGATTTGTAGAGCAGATACCCGGCCGTTGCAATAGCAGCGCCTGCACCGGGATTAGAAAGGAAATCATCGTGCGGATTTCGGAGCCCTTCCAATGAGAGACGAAGGGCATTTATTTGTGAATAGCCTGCCCTCCCAGTTTTCAGAATTCAAATGCTTATTTATCACGATACCACTTTACTCATAAAAATGGAAGAAGTCTCACGCTCAGACGCCGTGCACTCCCCACCGCTTGAAAAATACATACACGTAGCAAGGATGTTTTCGCTGGATTCAAACAACTCGCTCAATGAAGAGCGGTACCTGCAGCGGCAAACACGGCCTTGGACTTAGAGGAAGTGGCACTCATCTGGCTAATTTATGGGCAGGGAAGGAGAGACCGATTTGGGTTGTTCAGAGGGGTGGGGAAAGGTAGCGTTGTGCAATTCTGCTGATCTTATCTCTTAAACCAGCACAGCAAAAACACATATCTCCAGTTCTCTATTGCAAAAATACATGATATTTGTAACCGAAAGACAAGTTGAGGCGGATTTTTTGACCCAAATATCCCTCATTTTCACAATATTGGAGGCGAATGTATGTCTGACATTGCATCCAAGCCCGCTCTATTTTGGGAAATTGAGTAGAACCGCAGCTCGTGCTCTATGTCGCCAAAAGAAAACACCCTAATAGTACGCAAATTTATTATTACAATTTGTTCGACTGTGAAAAGTGCAGTGAATCGTGCCCTGCGACAATGAAAAACTCCGGCGATAAGAGAAAAATTTGAACCAAATTTTGAAAATTCGAACGAGAAAGATGGCGGAGGGACGACAGGCTGGAGCTGTGCCTCCTCCCAGGGCACGGGGAAACAACTCAGATGATGGGCTGCCGCCCATCGCAGAAGAGGCGGCGAATATACTCAGGTAATTATGGGGCAGCTGGTCCGTTTGCTAGGTCCACGTTAATTGTTTCGCCAAGGGGGTGAGTGAGCACCTGGAGAATGAATGATGTGTGTTTCCTTTCCTTGCAAATGCTACTTGGGCATGCATGCTGCACAGAGCTTGTTATACGGGACAAGGGATGCCTGCGCCACGCGACTTGGCCTCTGAGAGAACATTATCTGGGGAGAAGGAGGGAGATGCGGAACCGAAGCCGGAGAAAGGCGTTCATCAGGGCCGCGAAACGGCAAAGCAGAAGGGAGGGGCGGGAAGGCCTGGGGGCGCGTCGGAAGGTATGAAGTTAGCTTGTGAATAATATAAGACCTGTTTTAGATCTAATGCATGTATGTCGAAAGGATAAGCACATTAACACGCACACACACACACACACACACACACACACACACACACATCCAAAGGTGACATGAAGGAAGAAAAGAACGCTGCTCCGAAATCCTTCATGGTGAAAATACATTTAGTTACAAGCGGCGATTATAGAAGCAAGGAAACGGCTAATCTCTCCCTCTTTCTCGATAACTATCTGCCCCGTCGTGTGTGTGAATAGAGTATTACGAAAACTATAGATTCACCCATATTTCTTAATCGCCAATGCCCTTCCGAACTTGACCGTTGACAGTCTCCAAAGGAAGATGCGCTGCCTCCTCATCAAGCAAAACAGTTGAAAGACACGCTACTGAGGGATTCGAAAGCCGAGAAAGGACCTCGGCGGAACAGACGACATTCACGGATGGCTAGAGATGTAGAGAAACATCATCCGAGCAAGGTTTTTTTTGTTTTGGTTCTAATCAAGCCCTGTTCATAATGCTTGCTGCTGATTCACGACGGATGAGCTGTATGAGCTGTCCACGAACATACCGGCTGCTAATCCCATCGATTCGTTGGGCTGTCAAGATACTGTATCATTGAAGGGAGAAAACGATTGACTTGTTGTTACTATGTGTTTGTATATGTTCTCTCCATTATTTCACGACAGCAGCAGTCCGATCTCCACGCAGTAAGAAGAAAGCATTCCTCGCACACGACACAATCGTTAGCAGTAGTGGTGGTGGTAGTAGCAGTAGTAAGTAGTAGTGATAGTGGCAGTAGAGTAGAAACAAGCACCACTCGCACCTCTTATCCGCGCACAAATGAGGACTTCAATCCACAAGGACATCGAAGTTTGCGAAACTGCGTGCTGTTGCATAATACGATCTGCAAAATGAAGCCCTCTCTTATATTCTCCCGTCTCCCCGCCTCCCTCCGCCCCTAGATTGAGCACATAATGGACCAGATTTTAGAGCTGGACTTTCATCTGAAGCAGCTTCATGCCTTTACTGTCCAATACAAGTTTTCCGAGGAGGAGATCAGGTAGGATGGCGATGATTGTGATGATTGTGATGATGATGATGATGATGATGATGATGATGATGATTTTTCTTTCTTGTAACCCGGCAAAGCGAAAGAGGGCCACAGTGCGGCATGTAATTGCGTTTCTCCGACGATTCACTGACGATTGATTGATTGCTGATGCAGCGAGGAGATGGCCGTTTTGAAGCAGAACGACTCGAAACAGCGCGTGACTGTGTATGCGTTAGAAGAGCACATGCGTCTCAAGGCAAGTGGAGATGCTACATGTACACTACACTGGACACCGCAGGGCCATTCTTAACACCGCGCATGTCTCTTACAATGATATTGCCATCTCGGTCGTATATATGATGATCGACATTGGAACGTGCGACATGGCTGCTCATTTGAGTTATTGCTCAGCGCTGAACTCCAACCGCATTTTCTTCCTTTTTAACCATGCATAGCATACAACCGAAGAGAGTGATGAGACAGTAGACAGGACATCTATATAATCAGGGAATCGAGTTACGGCGCGACGAGAAGAAATGGGTTGTCTTCCTGCGAAGACTCCCTGCTCATGACCAAAGAAAGCTCGCGCAGGTGCTGCCGAAGACTCTCGTCTGTCTCGATGTAGAAGATGTTCTCCCTTCTTTTCCGCCTCCGCCCCCCCACCCACGTCATCACGGTTTTGCCGCTATGATTATAATCATCATTTTTTTAAATTATTATTATCATTATCAGGGCGAAGCCACGGAGCGTCTGTTTCACGCATGTATGCAAGAATACGGGAGGAAGTGCTACGATGATCTGGTCTCTACGCACCCGTAGTTAATCGGAGGAACGGAAGCGGAAAGGGGGGGGGGATAAGGGATGGGGGGCGGGTAGCTGGAAATGAAAGGAGAAAAAGAGGAAATTGCCCAGAAACACCAAACCTCTGGAGACTGTTGCTCGTATCTGATTTCACACTTCCTCTCCTCCTCATCCTCCTCCCTCGTCTATCATTCCCTACCCAGATGGATATTTGTCGCGTGAAGCTACTTCAGCAGGTTGGTTTCTCCACCCCCCCTCCTCTGTGTGTGTAAAAGAGAGTAGGAACTTCAACCCATTTCATACTACTCTGATTTCATTTCCTTACGATGAGGGGGGGCAAGGGGGGGGGGTGGAGATTGGCGAGTCTATGATAAATACAGCAAACTCACTTACATTGCTTTCCCCCCCCCCCCTCCCTTCCCTCCCTCCCCCTTCTTCTATCGGGTGTTCCAAGGAGGAGCTAGAGCGGGGAATTGAATATGCTGATGCA
>ADNK01001757.1:0-17716 GCA_000320545.1 Bigelowiella natans CCMP2755
AAAGGAACTTAGGGGGAATTTGTTGGGATTTCCCCCCTCTCTCCCCCAAACCTTTAACCCCCGGGTTTGGTTTTCTCTCTCTCTCTCTCTCTCTCTCTCTCTCTAAACTTTTGTGTATTTTTCAAACCCCACCAAACTCGGGGTTTTGATTTTTTTTTCCCCCCCCCCCCCCCTCCCTTTTTTTTCCCTGTTTTCTGTGTTTTTGTTGAGGGGGGAGTAAAAAGGAGTGATCCTTTGGATCATTGGGAAATCCCTTTGGGCAATAGGACGCTCCCTGGAGGTTTTTGGCGGTTGCATGAGAGCACAGAATACAACAAACATAGCAAACATTATAATATAAAATTTAAATGTCCATTAAGATTATATGCAACTGATCATATGTGAGTTTGGGGATTCGTGTGGGGGGGGGGGGGGGGGGGCGAGTATGCGCGTAGGCATGAAAGACTTTGATATGCATGTGTGTGTAACATATATATATATATATATATATATATATATATATGGCTGCTTTGGGTAGAACATTACAAAGCGGAACATCATTTCTACAAATCGGTACACACACACACACACACACCCACACACACACATCCCTATATTTCAACGGTGATATGCGTTGGCATTATCTTCATCACCATCAACTCGTCTATGCTCTTTAATTGTTGGATTTCTTCTCTTGGTGATGAGCTCTTGGAGACGACTTCAAGTCGTCGTCATCGTCATCGTCACCATCACCCATTATCCTCTTTTGACATCTTGTTGCTTGAAAGGTGAGGAACTTCTGGCTCACGTGCGGATACAGTAAGCTTGAAACAGCGAATAATATAGTATCTCTGTGTGCATGGATATAATGTATATGCACATTATGTATATATATATATATATATATATATATATATATATGTGTGTGTGTGTGTGTGAGTGTGTACGTGTGTGAATTTGTTTACGAAACTACCTATTTGACCTCTATTTAACGAGCATAATTACAATCATCATCATCACCATCGCCGTCGTCGTTATCGTCATCATCGTCGTCATCTCATCACCATCACCTTTGCAGGCCCCTTAACCGGCAATGCAATAAAGAAGCTAGGTCGCCAAAACACCTAGAAACGACGATGAAATTGTACCTTCAGTATACCGCTGATAAAAAATTCATCAATCATTCCTGTCTTCTAAAAATCCTCGGAATTCTCTACTCACTGCCTTATTATTGTTATTATTATTATTATTATTATTATTATTATTATAGCGGATGCGAAGAGGACCCTAGGCCACTTCAGCGACGCACAGCAGCTGTACAAGCAGTCTTTGCAGGTACATGATGTTGTCAGTGGGAATAACAACGCCTGTGTGTGTGTGTGTGTGTGTGTTTGTGTGTGCGTGTGCGTGTGCTTTATCATCATCATCATCATCATCATCATTATCATCATCACAACTATGGCAATCCAAACCTAGCTTCATTCCAACTTCGACACCATGGATATGAGGGCGATTGTTGATATCATCTACGCCTTGCAGCAGCTTCACTACGGCAAAAGGTGGGATCGGCGGGAGTCAGAGAATGATCACGAAAGAGGGAGGGAGAGCGGGAGGGGGGGGGGGAGGGGGGCTGCGACGGAAAACCATTGTGATAATTTCCAAAAAATATGCGAAGAGGAAACATATTTTTTTTTTTAATAAATATTTGATGGATAGATTTCGAATAACATGAGAAGATATTCGTTACACATGTGCTCTGTGTCGTCGTCAAAGAATGCTCAAAGTTGGCAATTCCGTTAAACTGTGCGATGTATGCTAACCCATCCATAGGGAAAGGACAAAGCTTGAAACAGAAGCAGGAAGTGAACAGTACATCGACTCAGTTAGAAGAATTCGGGTAGCAGCAGCAGCATTTTAGGAAACAATGAGTCATTATTTTACCTCCTCTATCTTCTTCTGATTCTTATTCCTCCTCCTCCTCCTCATATGTTCTGCAGGATCGAATCAGGAAGCAGAAGATCAAGGTGGACGACAACATCGCTGTCTTCTATAAGATAGGCGCTGAGCTAATCATCACAGGTTGTAGGAGTAGTAGTAGTAGTAGTGGTAGTGGTAGTAGTACTGCTGCTCATTCTTGCAGGCGAGCATGCACGGCTTTGAGACAGCTTCGTCTAAGCTGCTGGTGGGTCTCGCATTGGAACTTAATCTTAGGAGGGGCCTGGGACCTCGGTGCGGCGATGCTAAGGGACGCTATATCTTACTTTGAGGGGACCGTCAATCACCAGGTTACTCCTCACCCTGACCTCTTTCTGATGATGTGTTTCTCCTTTTCTTCTCCGCCTCCGCCCTCTTTCCGTCAAGTCCGAATTCGAGGGAGGGTGTGCTTGGAACCCCTCCGTTTGTCGCTTCTGACCACCTTCTTCCTCCTCCCCAGGTCGATTGCTCGAATCTGGTGAGACAGTGTAAAGACCTCATCAAAGTAGCAGAGAACTCCCGAAAGGGGGGGGGCATTTCATGAGAAAGTGTACAGAAGCCGATGTCACGATAGAGAATAGTTAGTCGTCGCTGAAGAACACTTTTGCCTCTGCTGCGTGCATAATCAACAAGAAGCTTGTCGACAAGATCGATCGTTGCGCATTATCATAAAGCATGATGGTGCGCATCAGCACAATTACTACACATCTAGACATAGCGCAGCATACAGAGTGCACGCCCATAATAGATCTACACATCTAGATGTGTGTTATAACTCAAGTTGATATTACATAAACTTGGCACCATCGAATTGTGAAGCGTTGCATTTGATGTGATTAGCTTGCTTTTTCATGGACGTGCACGCGTTGTAGCCAAGCGTGCAAACGACACGTAGGCGATCACGTGCAATTTGTATCACCATGCCAGCATGCTTGCCTACTACGCTGCTGTGAAAGGTGCACGTGGATAGCTGTTTAGAGCTAGCTAGAGATGAGCAAGTTGCTGTTCGTCCGCTGTCGATCTGTGCTTTGGTTGTGTCACACTAGCACACGCACATGCCATTCTAGCATTGCGTGCAAGCCATGTGCGTGCAAGCTAGCACGTGGGAATGAACTGGGGCACATCTTTCGAGTGAAGTGCGCCAAGGAGCAGTGCTAGAGTGCGCAGCAACAGACATCTGTGAGCTGGGTCGCACCAACTGCGCCCTTCTCAGTTCTTCGTGAGCACAGGGTGGAGGAATGAGAGAATTTCAATCTACGTTCTTTGCCTCCAAACCTAGAAACGTTCGCCAATGAACAAACTTGTTGTGTGCACAGTTCCAGGTGTCACTCTGCGCCCTGTGCACACAACAATGAATCGAAGCGATGATGGAGCGAGCCGATCAAAACCCTCACAAACCTTCACACAGCTTCATCAAAGGTCCCGCCATGAGCGTCTAGAAGCAAGATGACTAGCTTCGGTGTGACGGCGATGCAATGTGTGAGCTCCAACAACGAATCTCCTGAAGGCCATGTCGACACGATGGTCCACGGTCGGGTCGTCCGAAGGAGCCAAAGCTCTTTTCATCGTCAAAATCGGTTTCGCAACATCATGTCTCAAATGACATCGCCGGCATTTAGAAAGCGACCGCTACGAGCGTCCTGCAGATGGAGAAATAAGAGTTTAAAACTAGATCTGGACCAGACCACGAGGCTCTTCTTGCGGGGTTTCGAGAACTTCATTACGGGATTCCCTGCTACTACCGTGTTCTCGTGGTGGAATCAAAGACAATTTAGGCACGTATTTCATGGATTTAGGCGAATTCAAGTGGGACACAAGATGAAAAGAAGGAAGAGATATTATCATCATTGATGACCCCTTAAAATGAGATCATTAGGGTTAATCTCAAAAGATCACTGCCCAATTCAGCTGCCCATGCCTGTGCTCAGCACCTTCCTCATAGCTGCGCTCTCGACGCTCCCCACGGCCATTGCCGATGGATTTCCATGTGCAGGGGGAAAGGACCTCCCGCCTATGAGTGAAATCTCCTTGGAGGAGGCCAATGAGCGCAGGTGCTGCTTGACGCTGCCCTGCGAGTTCGACGTGGGCTGCTGGGCTGAGCAGCTCCCCCCTCTCTACTCTGCCCCTCGCGCGCAAGCCATATCCCGGGAACTTTCCAACAAGTTGGAGGATGAGTTATTGCTCCCTCGCATCAATTCGGGAGAGCTGACTAAGACCGTCCGGGATGAGCTGCCCAACCACGGATGGTACCGCATCCCCGTGCCCCGTGGTGGGGACTTTGAGTTCTTTTATGAAGGTGTACGCGACGCATTCAACCGGACTTTCCGCCGAGAACTCGAAACACCTGTCGATCTGGACATCTTCTACATTGACGACTTTGATAGCCACTGGTCAAGCGATGAGACGTATGCATCCTCGTACCCTGGCGCAGCATATTGGATCCATAACGACTGCTCGAACTTTCGCATTTGCTACGAGGAAACGCCTTACAAAGGAGAAGATTTCACAGGCAATGGGGTCGCCTTCGTTCTCCCAGTTGCTCTTCCCAGCAAGGTCGACTTCCGCGACGGCCACGACATGATGCCTGCAGGTCTGGAGCTTTACAACATCTCCCATGGTCATCGTGACGAGGCTGGCGACTTGCAAAAGCCATGGAATCGGGAGTGGATGGACGTTTATCGGTACAATCTTGGCGAGATCATTTTTTTCAATGCGTTCCGGTGGCATTCAGGTCATGTTCCTCGCGCATCGGAGTTCTTAGATAAGGACAATCCAGACCACAAGCGTGCCGAGACTGTAGGATTCGCTGCAGAGCTGAAGACTGGCAAATGGGTACTCTTCAGAATGTGCAAAGGATCCACTGATGACAAAGCCAAGGAGAAGATCCTCGACACCGACGTCAATCTTTCGTCCACTGGCGCTGCGACCGAGAATTATGTTCTCAGCGCAGAAGAGGCAATGCTTCACGAATTAAGCGCTGAATCATGTGCCATGATGAGCCAACAAACCAGCTGATCGCACAGCGTTTTCAGCTCCTACACCATAACATTCACTCATGTATACAAGCTTAGCGTGCGTTGCACAAGTTCGTGTTGAGTGTCGCATGCTTTTTAGCGATGGTCCTTTGCGCGAATTCATGACGAATTCATGCGTAATCATGAAACGGTGTGAGTAAGAACTTGAAAATCATGAGCTGAATTTTGATCAAGGATTAGAATCTAGATTTCTCTTCTTTACAAAAACAGATGATCATGTTTCTGGTGAATTGCGATGAAAACATTATTCCATGCATGATGAGCACGTTGTGAAGCAATGACGTAGTGTTGTGTTCACATTGCGCAGCTGTACAACGTAGGTGACAGTGTTGGTTGCATTTGTCGCACACCCTCACCGCCTACGCTGTACATGCTGTGTGCATGAATGCGTCACAAGCTATCTCAAATGACACATCTTCGTAGCGCTTCAACGTAGCACAAGATCTGGCGCTCCGTGTCGTAGACGCTAGCTACATGCGTGTGCATGGCACGTATGTAAGTTCAGTCGCGCGGGCACGCAAGTGCTAAAGGACTAGCTAGCTAGCTAGATAACTAGCTAGTTAGACGGAGCGCTGCACACAAGACGATTCTAGGATTGTTTGCACGGCTGATGGCTAGTAGATGGGCCCGACGGTGATGGAGTGTGGATCTACGGTGTTTCCGTTAAATTTTGTGTCAATCATAGACAAAGCAATACACATGTACTACATGGATTGCATGCCAAGCGATCACGACGGCGGCATTTACCGGATGACGGACCTTCTAGCCTTGCTAGCTTGCAGTTTTACCGGTGGAATTTTACTTGACAAATTTTCCATGTTCTCACACAGGATGACATCTAACGCCAATGGACAGACCTCACGCCAAACACCGCAGCGATCAAATGAGTGCACATCATCGGGTTGGATGTTGATTGCATGCTAGCAGGTATTGTAAGTAGTCACGTGCAAATAATGCATAACACATTGCAACGTAGCGTAGCTCAGTGTTTCTAAAAAGCATTCTTTTCAGTGGTGCCACTGTGTGCGAGGCACATTGTGCACATTTGACGCGTATCCCATGTCTGTAATAAGAAAGATGCCACTGTCCATGCCCCCTCTGTGTCACAACTCGACCGCCATTCATCTTCACTTAGCTGAGGGGGCAATGTTGTGCATAGGAAAGTGCCATGGCATGAACTCCTCGATCCAATCGATGCAGGCCTGAACGCCCGCAGAGGAAAAGGCCTCTCCAACAAAATAAAGCTGCCGCTGCCCCTGCAACTCGTGCAGCTTGTCGAAGAAATCCTTCTTCTCCGCCTCGGGGGGTACGTGAACCGGCCAGTGGAATCGGCGGAAGCCGATGACTCTCTTCACACTAGCGCCCAGTTCGAGCTTGAGCTCTTCTCGCATCAGCTTCTCTTTCTCCTCCTTATTCAGCTTGTCGTCAGGATAAGCAATGCAGCCAACGATGTTGCTGTCTGCATAGTCCTTGGAGAGCGCGTAGGGACGGCTATCGTATGGCAGCCCCTTCCGCGTGCCGAAGTTTGTCGTACGCTCGCCAAACACGATCGAGTTCGTTTTGCCGAATCTCTCCTCATCCCAGCTCTCAAGCTCGACCAGCCATGTCTCCAGTCCTGGATTTACCTTCATCATGGAGAGAAGTTCCTTTGCCGGGTGTTTTGGCGGGAGGAAGTCGAATTTGCCTAAACCGCAAACGATCACACAATCAAACGCCTCAGTAGTGGTAGTGGCAGTGGTAGTAGCAGTAGTAGTAGTTGTAGGAGTTCCCGTAGTAGCTGCTGCGGCGTTGCTGTCTTTGTCACTGCCATTCTTGGCCTCGTTGTCATCACCACCATCGTTTTGTTTATTTCTTAGCTCGGATTTCTTCTCATCCTCTCCTTCACCCTCTGATTCCACCATGGTGGTGGTGACAAGCCAGCCTATCTTCTTCTTCGTTTGTTTTTTCTTCCCTCCTCCTACCTCCTCCTTCGCCTCTCCCCATTCTAGGTCCGTGACCGGACAGCTGAGTCGCACTTCAGTTTTGTCTTTCGCAATAATCTTTTGAAGCAGTGGTTGGTATCCGTTCTTCAGCGCGTACTGGCCTCCAGGAATCTCGCCTACGGAGGATGAGGGGGGGGGGAGGGGAGGGACGTAAGTGAGAACAGTTCCAAACAGACGCGCAGATGGGTTGGAGCGTGGTGCGATTTTGTTTAAGTTTCCGATACGACTCCTTTTATTGAAAGAATAAGGCTTGTGTATGCATGCATGGTATATTTTGTTTCACTAGTATATGTTTGGCAGCGTATACTCCTCTGTTCTTTGAACTAGATTAGACATGGAAGCACCGTCAGGCTTGTCCAAGTATTCTTTTAGCTTTGGATGAGTTTTGAATGTCTTCAGAAACTGTAGCTTCAGAGCGTCTAGCCCCTCGGCCTTATCGAGGGCTGAACCGGAAGGAATATTTGAAGGAAACGTAATCATTAAGACATTGGGGAGGGGGGGCAAGCAGAAGCTGTGGAGGTTTAACATCTAGGATCGGCGGGCAAAGTAAAAAGTCACTCGTTAATTGTATAAAACCCCTCCGAATTCCCCACTTTTCCTTCCTTCCCCCCCCCAACAAAAACTCGGTATCATATTGCCACAAAGCTACAACCTGCTCTGACGATCTTCCAGAGATATGGCACGATGTAATGCTGGCGATAAGATAGCGCTTGAGCGGCCGAGTGTTCGAGGGCCGGACCCGCGCCAAACATGTCACTAAGGTACGCCCCTAACGTCGTCAAGGCCTGTAGTTCCTTCCGCACACCCCACTCATAGAACGTCTCGCCTTTCCTAGTCAGTCCTTTGTCGAGCACCTCATGGATCCCAGGATACTGATTAAACACATCCGCGACCTCGAAGCCCTTGATCATGTCCAGAATGATCTTCTTCCTCTCAAAGCCTGCAAGGCATGGCGGGATGTTGCTGAACTCCTTGCTCTTGTAGTACCAAGTTACTGGTGCTGTGATGAGCCAGAAGTCGCGTTTTTAGTGATGATAATTCGTAACGATGATGATTTATGCATTATTTTGGCGATTATTTTGCGCCTACTCCCTTGCAAGAGTACACTTACGGGATAGAGAACAGAGAACTAGGGAAGGAAAGAGCGCGGCAGAATATAGACAGGATATACGTGTTTGATAAGATAGACTGTTTCCCGTAAACTCACATTCTCATGTACAGGTAGCCAGAGAGAAAGAAGAAATAGAGACACATGATTTAGTTAGTGTTGTTGCGTACGCTGCGTGATGATAAGCTCCTCTTTGTACTCCTCGAGGAGTTTTTTGAAGGCAGGATGTGGTCCTTCATCGTGGGTGGTCAGGATTGGGATGTACTTCGTTGAGAGATCGTAAGCTTTTCCATCCACTACCATCGTATCGGCTTGGCCGCCAACCTTTTCGCGCTTTTCGAACATCACCACGTTCTTGTATCCCTAGCGTTTTAGCCATTGCGCTGTCAAAACGCCCGTCACCCCGCCCCAATAATTGCAATTTTGGCGTCCGCCGAGAGCCCAGAGCCACCGGTGACTCTGCGAATATATTTGTCTTTCCTCCGCAAGCTGGCGTCTTGGTAGTAGGAGATCCCACACCCCATTGTCGATGAGTGAGTCTTGAGCCGCGATCGGGGTTGTCGGCCGTACGCGGAATCGTTTTGTGCTTTTCTTTTTGTCCGATCGGCGTGCGCAAGGTAGCAGTTGATGCCCCAGACAGCCCCTCCTCGAGCGTAAGGCGTGACATCGTGCGAGCAAGGAAAGCTCTTCCCTCTTCACTCCATGCAGCTAGTGCACCGACAGCTGTTAGTGCCGGTCTAATCCCGGGACTGGGATTTGCAATCCGGAAATGGCGGCGTTTGCGCGAATTTTTTTTAAGTTGTTTCAAAAAGTCGGCCGGCTGGATACTTGCATTCGGTTACCACGGCCGAAGTGGACGACCCCCTACTAGAACTCACAAGAAGATCTGCATCGCGTTCGGAAGTGTTTGCGTCCTCCACTCGCATCTGCTAAAGATCCGAGCTTAAATTGGGCCCGTCGAAGCGTTATAAAGTCAAGTCCTACTTGCCTTCATCATGCTGCTTTTTTTCGGTATTCTACTCAGCGGCTTTCCTGCGCATGCTGGGAATGAGCCTAACCCACCATCATTCCCGGATACTGTCAAAATATTCTCGCCGAAAACCGACCCAGCGAAGATTCAGTCAGCCATAAACGATGCGTTCGCCAAGAATGGAGGGCATAACCCATCGAACAACGGCCAGTTCTCTTCGCTGAGATACGCGTTCATGTTTCTTCCGGGGAACTACACCACAGACGTGCCGGTTGGGTTTTATACACAGATTCTAGGGCTGGGGGAAAATCCCGACGACGTGGTTTTCTCGAGCGAAAACGGTTTGTTTGACTCTGATACCCTAATCGCATCTCCGCCCTCCAATTGTCCCCCCAACTCAAATTCGATGTCTTTGCATAGGTGTCTATTCTCCTGAAGGTGATTATGGGCTTGCCGGAGCCCTTTGTAGTTTCTGGAGATCTGCCGAAAATTTTGCCAGCAATGCATATGCAGCATGGACGACTGGCACCGGGATGCTGTGGGCCGTGTCTCAAGCTGCTCCGCTTCGCCGTGTGCATGTCAAAAACACGCTTGTTCTCTACCAATATGAGCCGCCTATTCCGCAGGCTGGATATTCTAGTGGCGGCTATTTTGCTGATATGCTGGTCGACGGAGCGGTTACGTCAGGGTCACAGCAGCAATGGTTCGCAAGGTCTTCAAAAATACAACAGTGGAAAGGAGGGGTGTGGAACATGGTGTTTGCAGGAGTCGATGGCGCGCCAGCACCTCATTGCGGAAATAAGGACAGTTCACCCTACGTTGTACTCGACGACCTCAACATGATAGCTGGCAAACCTTTCATAACTGCAAAACCAGACGGTACGGAATCCTTGGATTTTTATCCGCCGCATGCATCGTGACCGATCGTTGTTTCTTTTTTGTTTAATCAAAGGTTCAAAGTTTTACCTCAATGTGCCCCCAGTACTCAAAGGCCAGACCGGCCCGTCTTTCGACGCCCCCAATCGGGTTGTTGACTTTTCTAACGTCTATGTCACAACGCCATCGGACACAGCAGCAACAATGAATGCGAAGCTTGCGGAGGGGCTCGACCTCGTGATATCTCCGGGAATTTATAAAATTGACGAGCCGATCGAAGTGATGAAGGATGATCAGGTGGTGCTTTGCCTTGGGATGGCGACTCTTAAATCAGTCGATGGAAATGCTGTCATCCGAGTCGGTAATAAAGACGGAGTGCGTATTGGCGGTTGCCTCCTGGAGGCTGGCCCTAAGAACACGTCCGCGCTGCTGCAATGGGGGGACGGCACCTACGCAGGGAAAGGGGAGAATCCTGGAATCATCCAAGATGTATTCGCGCGTGTCGGTGGGCCTGACACGGAGGAGGTGTTTGCGGACGTGATGATCAACATACAATCTGGACATGTGATTGGCGATAACCTATGGCTATGGAGGGCCGATCACACCGTAGCTGGAGAAGTGACGAACTCCACCAACAAGTGCACATCCGGACTAGTTGTGGGGGGGGACGACGTTACGATGCTTGGCCTAGCTGTTGAACATACACTTGGAGATCTGGTCTCGTGGACAGGGTAAATGCTACGCAGTCATCCTCCTTCCTCTTCCTCCCAATCCTAATATAACCGACCGATTCGACACTTTCATCTTTAATAACCCCCCTCCCAACTTACCACATCCTCTAACACACATATTACACACATATATATATATATATATATATAATATAATATAATTCCAGTGAAAGAGGAGAAACTGTATTCTTTCAATCGGAGCTGCCTTATGACGTTACGGAAGAAAACTATGGCTCGAAGGTATGATCAAGTGGACTCTTCAAGAAAATATATATGTATAAATATATATATATATATATATATATATATATATATATATATGTGTGTGTGTGTGTGTGTGTGTGTGTGTATTTATATATTCACTTTAATTTTATTGTATCTTGATGCGAAATTCTAATCTACCTCGAAGGGGTACGCGGGTTATCGAGTTGATGATGCAGTTAAAGAGCACACGGCCTATGGGCTTGTAAGTCTCGAACGCTACTTTCTTACATCAACAGCATCTATCTGCGATAGCGAAATAAATCTGTGCATTATAACGCAGGGGGTATACACCAACTTCGTTGCTGACAATGTCACCATCAGCGCGGGGGTCCAAGTCCCTGAAGACCTTGTAAGTTTACGTGCAATGGCACTTCGTTGTTCACTGGCGCTCAAACTTACACGATTCCTTGCCTTGACCTAATCTGATCATCTCTGATGCCAACGACCTTTCTCGTCCAGGTGTCCTCTGCACATTCCTCGGTCGCAGTCTACCTCAGTGGAAGAGGAATCGTAATGATACGCAACCCTCTTCTATTCTCCCTTTCCCCACTAATTATTTCCTCGCCCCCTTGGCATGCCTTCTTTTAATGAAAGGCGACGTAGTCCTTAATCGACCATGAGATCTGCATATATATATAATATATATATATATATATATATATATATATATACACACACATATTGCTAGATGAATCATATCGTACGAGACCAAGGAGATTCCACGGGCTGGAACACACAGAGTAAGCCATTCTATACACACACACACACACACACAAATATTATATATATATATATATATATATATATATATTATATATATATATTAATATATATAGACTTACGATCAAACAGATGATTTTGCACACAATGCATAAGATCTCTGCCTACCAAATGGCACTACGTAATATATATATATATATATATATATATATATATATGATATGTATGTGTGTGTGTGTGTTTATTTTCAGTGGTTGCGTACCTTTGCGACGAAGAAAACGATGTTTACCGTCCGTCTCTAGAAAAGCGTATGCAGACTTTTGCTTGACTTCGCTAAATCTTGTGCGAAATCATCGCTAAATCTTGTGCGAAATCGTCGTCAGTGAAAGTGTTCTCTCATGAACCACAGCATGTACGATACACCCACGCACGTGCGACAGGGCTGAGTGTGCGTCTTCCCCCCCCCCCCCTCAGCATCATGTTAAATAATACTATATGCAATGTGCGCTTGTACATGTAGGCATCGTGTGTGACGGATGCGCAATGAATTGCTATTTTTTTCAATCGTCATGCTGATAATGAAACTTGTTTTGGCATGCACAGCAGCGGCCACAGCGCTTAATATAACAAGTTACGTTGCATTTGTTCTAGTTTGTTTATTTTATCACATCGGCTATGTTGTTGTGCTATGTTCATGCATGCGTGAATGCGATCGATGCATTAATTGTGATCACATTTCGCACGGGCAGTGCAATGCTCTCACGACTATATGTAACATTGGGATGATGAGCTATTGGAGCAATGTGATCACATTGCATTACAGACGTACCTCGGCTCCGTCTCATGTGTACACGTGATACGATGACGCAAGAATGTAGCGCAAAGTTCGACGATCAATTGCACCGTGCTGGGTTCATGTTCTCACGCTACATGTCATCGGCACAGCCCGTGCAGTCACTGGGCTCGCGATCAAGAGCGAATATGCACGCATGTGCTTGTACATGGCGCGGTCATGCATAAGACCGATGCGCGGTCTAATAAAGGTCGTGCATGTGCAGAGCTATGCTATGAAACAGGGTTGATGATCGAAACTGTTGTATTTTTCAATAATGGATTGCTACTTATTACATGCACCGCATCGTCGTCATCATATGCGCGGTTTATTCGATGATAGCAGGAGCTCGCGCATGATGCCTTCAAGGTGAGACTACTTCATCATAAATACGTACACAAAACAAATCGCTTTTTTCTGACTGAATTGAAATGTTTCTAAGTTGTTTGAGAATTCTTTTTGAATGCAACAAAGTCTCTGCCAACGGACTTTAGAAAAACAATATTATATGTCAGCTTGTACGTGCAAGAGGTCACTTTTTTGCAGAGCTCGCATCTTTCCCTTCGCTCGAATCTGCTCCTGTACTACCCCCGAAGCTGAAAGGTTTTCCTGAATTCGTTCCCGTACTATTACCAGTGAAGTTGAAACCTTTGCTTGAATTCGCTCCATTCGTCGAATTTGCTCCGGGACCGCCACTAGCGAAGTTAAATTTGAATTTATTTGCATTAGCATTAGCATTGGCTTGGTTCGCAAAGCTAAAAGGTGCGGCATTTTTGAAAATGCTGGTGTTGCTTCCGGCAGCACTCTTGCCTGATGCTGTATTAAAAGAGAAAGGTGTGGAAGTTGAAGTGAAGTTGAAGTTCGTTGCGGCGCCAGTCGATGTTGTTGTCGCCGCTTTCTCCGCTTGCATTGGCGCCGTTGCTGTGAAGTTAAATTTCTTTTCTACACCTGTTGACGTAGTAGTCGTCGCTGATTTTTCCGCCTGCATTGGAGTTGGGGTGCTATGATCACCTGTAGCTGCAGCATTGCTGGTGAATTTAAAAGGCACTGTGCCACCGCTTTTGCCTCGGAGCACTGGCGTGCTGGCCTGAGATCTACTGAAAGGGCCACTTTCTTCTTTCTTTCCTTCTTCTTTTTGCTTTTTGGTCCCCCCCTGCTTTCCTTTTCGTGAAATTTTGATTTTGCGTTTGGGTGCAACTTGAGCTGGGGTTCGAAAGGGGTGGCTGTTGAATGCGTTGCGATAAAATTCGATGCTCTGGGAAGTGCCGCCCACGCCCTCCGTTGATACAACGAGTTTCTCTTTTTTTGATTCGCAGTTCGACAATCGTATTTTGACCGTGAATGTTTTTTTCGTCGAAAGTTGTTTCATCTCTCCAACTAGCCAGCCGTCGTTAAATTCATTAAACTTAATAGGATTGGCCGCATTCGCGAGGTTCGGGCGAAGCTGGTATCCGTCATCGTCGCGAGAGAGGTGAGCATTATTCCAATAAGTGAGTGGCGGTTGAAGCCTAATTCCAAGCTTGACAGACTTATACCATGAGCCAAGAAGCCGATCAGAAGGTTCCCACTCAGTATTTGTCTCGGTAAACTCCCCATTTTCGAATGTATAACTAATTTTTTTGTTGGCTGTCGGCTGATCATCAGTGCGGCAGTCAATTACCAATACTTCGGTCTTCTTCCCCGGTGTGAACGAAGACCCCTTCTCCAAAGCATTAATCTCGTTTTGGTACTTTCGAGCAGTGGACATCTCAGCCTGGAATTGCTTAGTTAATTCTGTTGTCTCCATGTCATCGGTGGCACAGATCATTTTATTCTGCACGTCCGTCATGCGTTTCTTCGCCCCTTGGAGATTGATTTTAAGATACTCATATTCATGCTTTAATTTGGAAAGCAGCGGTCCTACAATTTGATCACCACGCAGATGCATTGCTCCGGTAGGGGTAATCGTGACATTATACAATTTACCTTGAAAGAAAACAGAGTCCCCGTTTTCGAGGGGTTTTGCCACTGCATCCTCGTTACCAAAACTCCCAAAACCAAACGACCCAGGTCGGGATCCAAACCCCCCCGGTCGGGCTGGGTTCTTGCCAGCTTCGACTTCGTGGACTCCGCACTTTCCGACGATACTGAATACTCTTGTGTGTAAATTTAGCCATTGTACCTCGCCGTCCGCATACTGAAAATGAAAGGGAAGGTTGGAATCTCGCATTCATGCAACAAAACGTGACAGCAGTACCTCAACTCGATGCAATTTTGACCTATTACTCCACATAGTTGGAACACAAACGAACCAAGCAAGTTTATTAGGCCAGTAAATGCTTAGGCGCTTATTGAGAAGCATCAGAGGGCTCGAGGTGCTGTCGTACTGCCACTCAAATTTCTCATCCTCCCCGTAGCCCTCTTGATGCGGACACACTGGACGATCAGGCATAGTGACTAAGTTAGAATTCACAACTTGTGGTTGGGGAACCCCCCCAAAGTTAAACATTGTAGTAGTTGCAGGCAAGAGATCAATTGAGGTAGATATCTCTTGAAACTCCGCTGCGCCAGGAGTTGCATTTCTGGGCGGAAAATATCCAAAAAGAATAGGATATTCTCCCTGCGACAACAGTTTATTCCGATAGTCTCTGCCAACGGCATGTCGAACTCCTATTGAACGAACGTGAGAACGTCGTAAACGTCGCGTTTGTTGAAAAAAAGGGAAGGAAAAATGAAAAACAAGGATCAGCCTTTCAAGCTTTAACTTCTTTGACTTTTGATAGAAATACCTACTGGAGATTTCGGCCGATTTAATATTCAATCCCTTGTCGCAATGGAATATCCTAGGCGAAACAGCTGCATGCAGCTGCCGATTGAAAGCCAACAGGGATGGGAATGACTGCTCAAAGCTCCAGTGGAGGCGACCCAGGCAACCGCGCGGTATTCCGGTCGGCATCGATTCGATGGGCGGTAAAGATGATACAGATGGATCATAGATCATAATGCTTAGTGAATTATCTTGTTCTCGAAGGTACGGGTCAGCAAGTGGGATCCAACCGTCACTGCATACAAGGAAGCTCTGGCGCTTTTGCACGAAGGTAGATCACGTTGATGCACTTTTTGGTTCGGACTCAGCTTGTTGTCGCCTAAAAAATGGTTTTAATTCGAATAGATGAAGCGAAGCGCGTCGCAAAATTTCGATTCTTCGATGATGCCAAACGCTCGCTCATGGTAGTACATGTGGGAGGAGGAAGTCACTCAGAGAAATATATTTACATTGTGCGTTTTCTACACACGCATCGCAGGGCCGATTGCTCGTAAGGAAACTTCTCAAAGATATCATGGTTGTACCCCGAATACATAATTGCGACTAGGACATGTTCCATCGTCACCATCCTCCTCGTGTGTTCTTCGCCATAACTAGCAAATGCCGACAATTGACTTAAAGCGGACGCAGAAGGGAAAACCATACATAGCAAATCCCCAGGTATGAGGATGGAGAAAAGAACTATAGATTATTGTTGTAGCTTTACGTATGCAGGAAGGGGCGGGCGGGGGTGGGCGGAAAATGGCCAACGTCTGAGAAAACAAATTGGAGCAAATGCAATCCTTAATAATCAATACCGGCTGATCTCTGTCGAAGCTGCCCATGACATTTTCTACTTCTAGGAATGCCCTATTGAGGAACTAAAGCATATGCAATTTAACGTCAGCCACCACGGCGATTGGTATCGAAGTCATACCCGCATTGTCATTAGCTTTTAGCACTTTCCAAACTTGCAGTACCGAGCTTCCCAAAGCAAGGGAAGAACGCCATGGGTTGAAACAGGAACATAGTGAGCATTCCTCTATTGTTTTCCAATTAGTCTTCAAAAGCTCACACACTATTCCTGTACTGCTTAACCTGCAGCTGCTGCCTCTGCCCTTCCGACACTCTGCTGCTGAATGACAACTTATTCTTCGTTATGCTGCATATTGCTATGAAATGAAGGGTGGTCCTTGCAGCGGAGTCTTGTTTCAGCGTTGGGATTGATGTGATGGGCATAGAACGGCCTGGGAGAGGTAATAGCTGTGTCGTGTTAAAAAGTAGATCCAATGATGACAGCGAATACATCGCGGTCGGCTGTCCTGCAAAATATGCATGCACACCAAATGGCGGAACGAATTTTCACCTGTACTTGCAGAGTGTGTTAAGAATTTCTTTCAAATGCAAGCGAAATTTTATCGCATTTTAAGCAACTCCGAAGTAGGCTGATGCTATTACCTATGTCTCCAGGCTCTCTAGGGAGCTTCTTCAAGAACATGCGCTCTAATTTCTCTGAAGGTAAAACTGCTATTTGGTATGAAAGAGTGAGAGAGAGAGAGAGAGAGAGAGAGAGAGGGGGGGGGGGGGGGGGGGGGAGCGTTCTAGCACGCGCGCGCACACACACACATATCCGCACATATGATAATCCTAGGTGAGTGGAGCCACGTGATGGCGGACGAGGGTGGGGACAGAGGGAGGCTGACCCGCTTTATGAGACTCTGGACACTAAAGGAGAGCTACGTCAAAGCGGTTGTTCTTGAGATGCGTGCATGGATTCATGCTTTCATTCATACTACGACGATGATCACGATTTATTCTCGCATATGATATGCATGTAACAACACGCAAACAGACACACAGACACACACACACACACACACACACACGCTCTCTCTCTCTCTCTCTCGCTCGCTCGCTCGCTCTTTCTATGACACATGCACACTGATTGGGGAAAAATTCCTTTACCAGAGGGGCGAAGGCCTCTCCATCTCTCCGAACCGCGTCTGCTTTGAGATGAGGAGGAGGAGGGGAGGCACAACCAGGCCAGCCACAACATCGATGCGACAGAAGCCTATTAGCGACGGTGAAGGCGATGAGAAGGATGGTAAGAGTATCAATGGGGATCAAAGCAGCAGCAGCAGCAGTAGTAGTAGTAGAAGTAGCATCTTTCGCGATAGGAAATGCTGGGAGGAGCACCCAGCCTCCTCCATATCCAACAAGCAGCCAGTAACAACGCGTCGTCGTCAAGATTTCTTCCTGCAGGGCAAGTATGAACGAGAGGGTGGGAACGTGAAGGAGGAGGAGGAGAAGGCGGAGGGCGGGGGTGAGGGGGAAAGAGAGGAGGAAAAGGCAAGAAATGGAGACTTCGTTGATTCAGGAGGCGGTCTGAAAGCAGCTGTTGATGCTCCGAAGCTGTTCGACCCCTACACCGACATGAGCCACCTTGTAATACTCACCAGC
>ADNK01001755.1:0-57500 GCA_000320545.1 Bigelowiella natans CCMP2755
GAGAGAGAGAGAGAGAGAGAGAGAGAGAGAGAGAGAGAGAGAGAGAGGAGAGAGGAAGAGAGAGAGAATAACCTGCCTTCAACCCCCCCCCCCCCCCCCCTCCCTCCACGGAATAGCGCAGATGTATACATTCTATAGTTACTAAGTCATAGGTTGTTGACCTCTTCTGCCTCAACAAGATCAAGCATCTCCACCCTCTTTTCAGCCTCTGTTAAGCCGCAATAGTCGTATGTGGAAAAGATAATTGCTGTTATCTTCAAAGACGTTTTTTATCGCCACAGCGGGTGCGTGTGTGTGTGTGTGAGCACAAACTGGCAAGAATGGAAGGAAAAACGGCCCATCGTCCACCACCACCACCACCACCACCATCATCATTATCATCATCATCGTCACTGTCATCAGTGATGGCCCTTCCTCTTCCCGCCCCCCCTCCCCCAACGGGAAGCACCTTTTAGAGCGGCCTCTAAATTTCCCAAATCCGGTTGGGGCCTATTGAAAATGGCCTTCACCTTTTGCTCATACGTGGTGTTGGAGCTCGTTTTTAACACCTTCAATTCAACTGTAGAAGAGACGACGCGGACGTTAGTAGATGAGGAGGAGAAGCTGTCGATTCCGAAGAAAAAGAGTGACGGTGATGATGACGATGTTGATAGTAGCAATTACCATCATCATCATCATCATCATCATCCTGTTCATTATCATTTGTGCTATCATCATCATCACCACCACCAACCACCACCACCACCACCATCGTATGTGATCTCTCCAAATGCAGATTTGATGGTGTGAGCTAGTGGGCGTTGGAGAGTGAATGGAATAGGAGGAGGGGGGGGGGGGGGGGGAGGGAAGCTCATCTTCTTACATTCCTGGTCCGTCATGTTGGTGATAGTCTCCGTCGTGTGGAAAAACTACAAGGCAAGGGTAGAAACGCACGTTAGCAGCAGCGATGATTACGGCATTAGATAAAGAAGATTAGTATATGATGATTAGAGTGTGTACGTCTTCAAAGCTAAAGCTCCGACCGAGCGAGACCATGGCTTCTCTAATCCTGTCAAAGAACCCATCAGTAACGATTATGGCGGCACGGTAAGAAACAGGTCGCTTCAGAAACACGATCCCCCCTCCGACGATATGATGCATGGAAAAAGAGCATATCCCAAATGATAACGAGCATTTTGTTTTGTGCGATTGCGGCTCTGTGATTGTGCGGTACTTGTCTGTCTTCAAGTGCGGCCATGGATTGTACCTAGCGTCGCCATTAGCGGCGAAGAGAGGGAGGGGGAAGGGGGGGGAGGGGGACACTTTAATTGATATCTACACTATAACAGTTGTCCTCCTCCGTATCGCACATTACTGTTGTTACTCTTACCCAATAGGGTACGTCGAAGGGGCTTTATACGGCTGATTATTGGCACATAAAATCAAACACAAGAACGAAGTCAAGGAAGAATAGGAAGAAAGAGGCAAGACGATACCGTTATATGGAAGTGAGAGAGAAATACTCATAGGTGTAGCAGCAGCAGCATTGTGTGTGTGTGTGTGTGTGTGTGTGTGTGTGTGTGTGAGCATTTCTGGTAGAAGCTTGGTCTTACTATTTTGTCGGAGGGCCTTGGAATTCTTGTTTCATTTGTCAGCCACTGAATCCAACGAGCTTTCCTGCAAGAATGATGGTATTACAAATACCATTTATCAGCAGCACTAGTGTTGCTTTCAGCCTTGCTCTCTCTCTCTCTCTCTCTCTCTCTCTCTCTCTCTGTGTGTGTGTGTGTGTGTGTTGGATAGAGAGATATAGAGAGTAGAAGCAGAATAAGAAGCAAAAGGTCACCATCTTCTTCATCATCATCATCGTCATCATCATCATCATTATATTTGTTGTTTGTCGGTTTGGTTTCACTGCTACGGATAATGATGCGACAAATAAGTAACTTACTCGGTCGGTCTAACTTTCGGGTACTCGGGTCTTACATCTGGGAAGACCCCATCTTCGTCTCTGTGTATCATCAAAAAATAATACTCGTATCCCCTCCCAAAGATCTTCATCATCCATGCGCAAGATCGTGTGTTTTGGGGGTGGGGGGGGCTACGCACATTGAACGACGGTAAAAGCATCGAGGAGAGTGGAAAAATTGATAAGATAAAGAGAGTGGGGGAGGGGGGTATTTTAGCATCTGTTCGGTACATGGGCTTCGATTTTTGCCTCCACATCTCAAAGTCGATCTAAGAATTATGGTGATGATGTAAAATGGTGAATTCAATGTTTGGTTTTCTTCCCAACAACAAAATGGTCAACGGTCGCCGCCCACTAACACCATCGCCATGTTATTTCTTCTGCTCCTTTGTCTTCTTCTCCTTCTACTTCTTCTTCTAATTGTTATAATCTTAATGACTGTTTGCAGCCCCCTCAGTTCATCAACATCATCATCATTATTACCATCACCATCATTATCATTATCATCACTATTACTGTTCTTCTACTACTGCAACTACTACTTACAACTATTGCTACTGCTCTCACCTCATGAGTGCTTTCGTCTGTCCTCATCTAACCAACAAGAAAGCAGTATATATTGATTTGAGTGTGGAGGAATAGAACGATGCATATCACATTGCCAGAAATGCTAGTTACTCTCTCGTCAATACTCAACGAGCTTATGCTTTATTATTGATTAAAATCTTCTTTTGTCGAATATTGCAATGAGCCTTCTCTTCTCTTCGCACTTGTCCGTCAAATGTAGTCCATGCTCTGCCAGGTTTTCCTTTCCCGTCCTCCCCTGTCAATATGATGAGATGTTGTTGATGATGATGATGATGATGACGCTAATTATGATGCTCGTTTTTTGCCATACTCATTATGGAATAAAACTACGATGATGACACACACACACACACTGACATGCACGCACACACACACACACACACACACACACACACGCACACGCACACGTACTGCAGTGGCACCTATTGCACTCATCTGCACGCTGACGATACAGTCGTTATGGGAGAACTTCGGGACCATCATGCTCTGAGGTCAGTACAATGACATTATGATGATGATGATGATGATGACGACGACGACGATAAAGATGATGGAGGGGTGGGAGGTGGATGATTTTGGGTATGCTAGACCTTATTCATTTGTAGCAGATCGTAGTTTAGCTCTTGGATCCAGTCGTGGCACTATATTCAGTGTGAAATAGATGATGGGGTGAGGGAGAGACGCGGGGTGGTAGGGGGGGGGGTAGGGGTAGAAGCCTTCGCTTGCTTGTGTGTGTGTGTGTGTGTGTGTGTTTTGTTACTCATTTGAGAATATACAATCGTAATTTACTCACACAACCCATCTTCGCTATCACTGATCTAAATCGCGTTGTTGATGTCGCACGGCACGTTGTTATGTGTGTTACTTTGCTACCACTACTACTACTCACTACTACTACTGCTACTACCTCCACTAAAGGCTCTCGCAAGTTGTATATCTCTCGTTTCAGGTTCTCAGGCATCAAGGATTCTGCAACAAATATGATCAGAAACTATAATATATATATATATATATATATATATATATGTGTGTGTGTGTGTGTGTGTGTGTGTGGTGTGTGTGTGTTGATCAAGGGAGATGGAAAGGGAATGAAAGAGGAGCTTGTTGAATAGACTTGATCTCCTTCTCGCCATCACTATCACCACCATCCAGTTATAAGAAGGCTAAAGAAGTACGTTCAGTATAGACGACGACTACCTTCGCAGAGATGACTGAGTTGGATCTCCTTCAACTCCTGCCACCTTTAGAAATTCGTCATATGTTTTAAAGTAAATTAGTGAACAACAAAAGGCAGAATCAGGAAGGTGGAGACTGATGAATTATCGATTCTTATTGTAAGAGTATTCGTTTTCATCGATCTGTATCGATGTGTGCGAACTTACGACATAAACATAAAGACTAAATCACACACATATGCACACGCACGCACACACGCATATTCTTACCTCGTCCTATTGAAATTTTTCCTGACGTTCTCTAACTGGCGGTGGGCGTCTTTGAGTGCCAAATAAAGCCTCTCCGCCTTCCATTCCTCCTATGTAGCAGACCAACTGCTCAGCGATTCTCCATAGAAGCATCGACTTGTCCCTTAGTATACCGCTACCTCTACCGCGAGTTATCTAGTTATTCCTACATTCTATGTACTTCTCTTTCCCTTGTTTTTTGATGTTGCGTGCTCACTCTAAAAAATATCTGTGTGGAATGCAAGTAGTATTTGGGACGCTGCTGTTGCAAAGTCGACACCTTCTGTTTTAGCCGTGAAATTGTCTCAGGGCTTTGGCTCTGCAACCAAGTTCTACGAAAAAAAGAAAGAGGTTAGGAAATTAGTGGCACAGTCACTTCAGAGAGTTCTCAATCGTCAACGAGATTACCCCAGTATCTTTTTCTCTTTCTTTTCAGAGTGTGAGCAAACATTTCAATAAGAGCAGTATTTAAGGCGGGTTGCTTACTTGTTGTGCAATGGGTAGCTCTCTATGGCCCTTTGCAAGACCGACTGAAAAATCCAAACCAAAAAGAAAACGTCATCGGATTTTAATCGACATCGTTGCAAATCAGATATTTTCGTGTAGTAGTTCTGTTTACTAAGAATAATAATAGCCATAATACCGGCTCGACGGGGCGGTTTGTCGCGTGGTACAGAAGCGGCAAATAAATCTCCTTTTTCTTTCGATCCTATCAAAGTGAGAACGGCAGCTCATTGAAACTCCCTCGTGAATGCTCAGATGAGGATTGTGAAGCTGTGTTCGACAGGCAGTATGCGCGTTAGGAGCATTTGCGGCTTGCTTTGTTTACTTCTTCTTGCTCGATTTGTTCCTCGATCTTCCCAAGCGCATCCGAATCAGCATCATCTGGCACCTTTTCGCAAATCGAAGTGATTACATAGAACTCTTTAGCTGGTTCGAGGTGTGCATAACATTGATGATTGCTCACCCACCGAATAGCCTAGCTTCTGGAGCGATTCTATAATCATGCTTCGATCATCTAAGGGTAGCGAAAACATCATTGCAATTATAGATGTGTAGGCGCGATGTGTTTAGTGAGTGCTGAGTGTTAAGGCCGCCAAGCTCGGGTCTCCTTCTGGCCGGAACGCCGCGCCGTCGTTGTGCAGAAGGGCTGCAACGTGGCGACCTTCATAATGCATCAGGTTTTCGATCTGCGACAACAATTCTGAGCGATTTTAGAAATATTTCAACGGCATTATAGTCGCATGCGAGTCAGTATTTGCACTTCGCAGGAGTTTTCCAATCAGTTATTTATGGAAAAACCTGTCGCAGAAAGATATCCGAATCTTTGAAATAATTAAGGAAATCTCCTTGAATGAAGACCATGCGACAAGTGCAATTGAGCTTTCTCGCTTGCATCGCGCCAGCACCAACGCCACAGCCGGGTAGCCATTCTCACGCATTCACGCATCAACCCACCATGTCGATTGTGAATCAAACCCTTGAAGACTTCGGTAAAGCTAATCGAGCAGGCCAGGAGAAGAGGAACCGCAAAGAACAAGGAGGAAAGGGTAGGGGTGGAGCCTCCAAGCGCGGCAGGAACATGAACCGCCAAGGCCAACGAAGAAACAACAATAGCAATTACTATCCCAAAAATCAGCAAGGGAAGAATTATCAAGCCAACCAGCAGCCGCAGATGAAGGTTTACAAAGAATAACGATATTTATTTGCAAGACATGGGTATATTTTTTGAACTGTTGCACAACTGGTGTATAATTATCAGCCTAAGCCCCAGCAAAAATATATCTCCTTGAAGAAGCTCAAACGCGTATTGGTGAGCAACTTTGCTGAAGATATTACAGTGGACCAGCTCTGGGTGAGAAAAATAATCCGAGGCTAATCACGTCGCGTACCTTCTGACCTTATCATAACATTTGACAGGAGGCTTTTGAGGAAATGGAGTTCGGTAAGGATAAGATCAAAACCTTGGAGTGCAACTACAATTCCAGGGGGCAATTCAACGGTATAGTTAGATTGCATAGCTTCAAATGGAAGAATGAAACATGAGTCCTCCGGTCCTGCTTTCCCTCAGGTTCATGCATCGTCGAATTCCACAGAGCTGTGGATGCAGAAAAATGTGTGGAGGAATGGGACTCGGTAAGTGAGAAAACCTGCTCTATGGTCAATGAGTGGCTTATGTTGTTTCTGCTTCTCTGTTTTTTAAAAGGCGAAAGTAGATCAAAGGGAAATATTCATGGACTTCATCATCACGAAGGAGGAACTCTACGCTCTTCGAAGGTATCAGCCTCCCTTTGAAGTGCTTCTTCGGTGAGCTGAGAATATGATGTAAACCAACAGCCAAAGTACGCGCAAGGAGAGCAAAACTTCTACCGTTGACAATGGGGGCTACTATCAACAACAATACAATTACAGGTACGGGTATAAAACACAAGCAAGTTACACGCATATCCGACTAACAATCTTCGAAAATAGGCAACAAAGGGGAGGCCGTAGAGGTGGCCGAGGACGCCGTGGAGGGGGAAGAGGAGGTGGGGGAAGGGGCGGAAGCTTCAAGAAGCAAAATAAACCGAAGAAGGAGCCGAAGAAGCAGCTCACCCAAGAAGAGCTCGATGCGCAGCTCGACGCCCATAAGAAGAAAGTTGCAAATCCTGAGGCCACTGCTACTACGACTGAGTAAGGGTTGTCGTGGGCTAGAAATCGCTACTAACTACTACATGGCGTGAGTGCGGAACCCTAGTGGGAAAAAGATCTCGTGTATATCTTGGGCTACCATCTTGATTTCCCGATTCAAAAGTAATTATTAGCGCCGCACTTCGTGTTCTTCATTAAGAGTAAATTTTTGTTAAAGTCCTATTTCGCTTGGTGGCATTCATCGTAGTGATAATGAATGCGCGTTAGCGATATGATTTTGACTAAAAACTAGCCAAATGGTGCGCATTGCTTCATCTATTATACATGCAGTTTCGCAACTAACGCAACACTACAACTCAGTGCTACGTTATAGCAGTCTAGCAGTGGTAATACATGTGCTAGCATGGCATAAGTTAGTCAAGAATAATGCTAGACAAGTATGTAATGTATATTATATATATATATATATATATATATATATATTCAAAGAAATGAGAAGTAAACACAACTATAGTAATCTTAGCGCTGTAGCCGCCGCGTCATTGTGCATAGCTACATTAGGATGACTATAATTAAAAAATGTAATGCGTCCGGCAAAAGCCGTCTCGTATGTCATGACCATAGTCTATATCAAATAAATACCTCATGTGCTAGCATATAGCATCATAATTCGTTGTGTTTTAGTATATAAATTGTTACGGCATGCTGACGACTATGTACGTATGTGCCTACTATGTACTAACTAAGCTACCATGGCGTAGTGTGTTGAACCGCAACGACTACTTGTTATTGATATGCTGACGTGTTACTGACGGATGACGGCTATATGGCGGTGCATCATCAAAATGGGCCCTGCTTGGAGTACGCAGAGGTGTTTTTAAAACATGTCTGGGGGGGGTGGAGCACGGCCACCAAAGGAACCATCGGACAAGAACACAGTCAAAACGGTTAACACTGCAATTCCCTGTTGTCAGAAAACACACTATTACATCTCCGATTGCTTAGTCATTGCTTCAAATGGGATACCAGAATGAAAGGCCAGAATAGAAGCGGCAACGCCAAAAGAGCCTTAGCATAGCTTTGAAACTAAGATGTTATGAGAAAGAATAGTTGCTTCGAGTCTATTAGCCAAATGTTCATTCTCTCTTGGATTAATTGTTAGGTTTCAATTTGACTTTAGGGCCGATATCTGAGATTTCGTCCTGGAAGCTCTCATACTCCGGTTCTTCCTAAGGAAGAAGAAATCTTAAATTTTGTTCGGTTCATAACTACACCAAGCATGAACCTCCTTCTTTTCCTGTGCTTGCGGTTTAGGTTGTCTCAAAGCCTGATAAAGCAAGATGTTCTCAATCCATAAAGCAGTTCGCATAGGGCATAAAAAAACCTGTCGAATGGCCTCTTCATTTCCTTTCTCTCCCTATCCATTAAAACACATTCGTTACACTGGGTAATAAAAGCCTTATTGTCTGGAAAAAGGACGACCTTAGCTGCTTGTCTAGCCTTCTCTGCCTCCTTATATAAAGCTTCTACAGTTCCCAAAGCAGGGTCCTTCTCTTTCTCCTCCTCCCCCTCTTGGACATATTTCAATGTAATCATTAGTGGATGGGAACTCCGAGAGGAAGAAAATATTTTTTTTTTTGTGTTAAGTAACCCGAGCTTCCGAAAAGCGTGTTAAGAGAGTCCAAGGCTGACTTTCCCCTTTTTTTATCGTCGCCGTCGTCGGCTGCTGTTAATGAACGTACGCATACACAATTGTTTATTTTATCTTATTCTACTGATTCTGGATTAGCGTGTGTAAAGGGGACGGGTATTCGAAAACACCCGACTTTTGATGCAAATTGAAAACAGAATGTTTTTCAACAACAGCGATGCAGTTCCCTGCGACTCCCATGAATTCTCCATGCATTTTTGATAGAGCTATCAGTCTATTCCAAACATGCTGTTTATCACACCTTGCACAAACAGGTAAGGCCTATTGTATCCTGAACGAAGAGCTTGCATTCTGCCAAACTGTCCAAAAAAAGAGTCAATTCATCAATCCTATGGCTGCCATCGAATCTCTCTCAATAACAACATCAAGCACCATAACAGATATCAACCAAATAAGGTGTGCGTTGACGACAGGCTGAGTTCATTCGTGTGCTTATTCTCCGGGGAGGGTTTAGACGAGGGTTCGCCCGAGTAACCGCTGCGAGGCAGGATATCAGCAAAGCACATGGGACATGCATCAAGGTAATTTGTGTGGGCGGGTTCAGTGGAGATGCTGTCCCGTCTACGTCGACGGTGATTAAGATTGTTGTTTATATAATTTAGAATATTTTTTTGGGGAAACCTTTCAAGCAACTAACATCCTAAGTAAGTTCCCGGAAAAGCAGAGAAAGCCTGTTGCAACTTTCCTTTCATTTTTCGCTCCCCGATCTTTGTCTTAAGGAGGTTTGAATGGGGATTTTTGTGATTACTGGCGCATTCCCGATTTTACCGGTATTTATCCTTTTTTTTAAGATCCCTGACAACAACAGGATAGGACGAGTAGGACAGAAGAGAATCTACCACAGGTATGCTCTCTCGTATGCGGAGGAGTACACCTTTACACCTTTCAGGCATCCTCTAAGCTTATGAGAGCCTTTTCCGTTCCCTGTATCTATGACGGTGTGCATGGAAATAAACCATCGCCTTCTCCCACTCAGAACAGACTCTCGTTCCGCCTAGAAACGAAGACTCACACGGAAAGAATGGACGCAGATGAAATCGCGAGGGTCCATATAATTACGGAACATATATAGATACAAACAGTTTAAAATATTTGTCCATTTTGGCAGCAACAAGCGGCTGCAATGGCCGCCATCCATCGCCAGAACCAAGCAGGTGCGGCTGCAAAGGTATGAGAACTCGGGAAAATAAGAGAGAAGATAAATCTCACTTCAAAACCTATCAGGCAATGCTAGCCAATACAAACGCGACAGCAAGGTTATACTATTTTGACGTGCAACTTTGGATTATTTAATATTTTATCACTTGATTGGCCTTCTTCTTCACCATCGACTGCTTTTGTTATCATCCAAATTTGTTACATTCAGCTCTCAGGCAGCTGCAGCTAATGGACACCAAAACACGCGCGGAAGAGGCGAATCAAAAGATACGGTAAAGCTTGTATGATATCACAGCAAGTGTTGATTTTGGTGGCTTACGTCCTGATTCGTCTTTTTAATTACTTCCTTTCCGCTATGAAATTCGTGGTTTGGGAAATGTTTTGTCTTTGCGGCTTTTAATTAATGGATATCATTTTGTTACCTGGGCATATAGTCTACTCTGACTTCAAATAAAACAACGGGAAACCACCATCTCATTCCCCAAAAGACATCAAAGCCTTACAATTCTTCAACAATTTCCTCCTTTTCGCTAGAAGTAGTCGACATCGATAATCACACAGCATTAAATATTCGTAAGCAAGCATGAGTGAGGTTATACCAACACGCTGATATTGGAATATTGTAACAGCGTTGGCAAAGAGATGGCGGGATTCTAGGGGCCATCGGTATTATATGACAAACAACGCGGAACATATCATTCCAACTGACGAGTCATCACATCTTTGCGCTATCTCAAAGCACGAACTTACACCATGATTCTTATCCAGGCCTTAATGCGATTTTCAGTGACCCAAAGTGAGATCGATCTACAATTGGAACACTTACACATCACGAATACGGCTTCTAAACAAATTCTCCCAGTATCATCATACAGCTTGTAGAATGCCATCGTAACTCCTTGCATGTTCCCTATAACAGCAAAGACAAATTCAAACGAGAGCACAAAGCCTCCGTGGTAAACCAGTCACTTATACGAGAATAAGACGCATATACATTGTTGTCATTACCACCATATTTGTTGAGTAATTGCCCCCTAAATACATGAAATAACAACCAGTCGTCCATATTTTCTTTCTTGACTGCATAGCTAGCTCATAGTTCATCGAATATAAATCACCACAATGTTTGCCATAATACACCCGTCACTGCTTCCTCGATGATAAAGGATGCAAAAAGGGACCCAAAGGTCAGAGCCCCCCCCCCCTCCCATTTAGAATTATATTGATAATGATGATGATGATGATGATGATGATGATTATGACGTGGTTGGAATTGATAAGAGCGTGAACCGAGAAAACGGTGAAATGGGGACGACCTATTACACAAGTCCGTCTTCATCACAACATGACTGCTAGAGATGACGGTCATCGACAATCCTATCCCTACAACTTAGGCTGATGCAATGGAAGCTGCTGCGGCAGCGGATGAGCACTCCTGGGGGACCGTGTCCCTGTGGTCTTCTCCTGAGCAGCTCTTGGAACAAGGGTATTATATAAATCAGGATTTATCAACTTGATGCTGCAGTACATATGGATGTATATATATATATATATATATATATATATACATATATTGTGCTACCAGCCAGTGGTGAAATACACATGAAGGAATCATCATAATCTGTAATGATAGGCTGGGGAAAGGCGTGATGTGGTACTTCAAGTTTGGCCGGTGAGTTGGCTCTTCGCTCATTGATTCGTCCACTTGTCACTTCGTTCACACAGCAGCGCAGCACACATTGGATGATGATGATGATGATAATGATGATCATGATTATGGTATGTAACAAGCTGAATAAAGCAGAGGATTCGTCATGCATGCATATCTGTAAGAATTACAACGCCACTTTGTCTACTTATAAGCTATTTTCAACTTAAATTGGAGTCCTCCCCACCCTCGCGAAACTGTGTATCTCCCCACTTCTTTCGCTGTTGCTGCGACCGAATGATGTGACACAACAACAACAACAACAACAACAACAAGAACAACAACAAGAACAACGACAAAAACAGGTTTATGGTACTCTACAACACCCTGTTGGTGTGCGTTGCCTCGATCTCGTGGTTCACATCGCTGGGGGTGGGGCCGAGATTTGAGGAAACGAACTTCCTCTTTCCGGGCACATTTTACATCTCTACCTATGCTTCTTCGACGTACCCAGCCTACGTGATCTGTGTCACGTTGATGCTCATCTGCTGCTTTGCTCTCGGGTGATGATGATGATGATGATGACGATGATTAGGGCTACACGCATTTTTTAGTAGCGGCAAAACGACGATGAGTTTAATGAATGACAAGAACAAAAGCACCAATTTGCAAGGGCCATCATCATCATTATCATCATCATCATCATCATCATCATCATATATCAATTTTGACAAGAAAACCAAGCATAGCTTGGAAATCATGGTCATCATCATCATCATTACATCATCATCTTGATAAGGAAGGAATTCGTCCATATTGGTAGGCCTGCAGCTACTATGTGCTCTGGTAATGGGGGGGGGGGGGGGCAGGGGGGCGGGGTACCACCGGCGAAGACCACAATGATCTACTTAGAAAAGACAAGCATGAATTAGTTTGGCTTGATCTCCTTCTCGCCTCTTGAAATTCCGCCTCGACAGACAGAACGACGATTGCTGATGAGTAGTACGGTGATGATGATGGTGAAGGGGTGATGATAGAGGCAGGAGGAAGGTAGCAGCTGAGAGGTGGTGCTTGAGAGAGAGAGAGAGAGAGAGAGAGAAAAAGGGGGGGGGGGGGGAGGGAATCACACCTTTATTCAACTTTTTCCACAGCATAAAATCCGTGAGCAGCCCTTATCATCTCCATCACATCACATGCATCATCGCCACGTATCATGCGGTTTGTTGTTCCAATGGCACCCACGCCCCCTCCTCCTCCTCCTCCTCCTCCTCCTCCTCCTCATCGTCGTCGTCGTTGGTCTCGGTGTGAATAACAACCAGGTATTTCTGGTGAAGAGAATCGAGTTTCAAGCAGACGAAGACAACGTTTGCCAGCTCGAGGTCAGTGCGAACAACTGTACGACGAAAGACCAAACACCGACCCAAAACGGGCACATAGAATATCAATGAAGCTTTCACTGCACCCTGTCTTTTCAACGTCAACAACAGAAACATGCGCTTCCTGCTCATCATGTACCACCTTTATCGTAGTAGTTTTTGCCAATAACGTCGGTTCTTTCGCTGTAGAGAGCAAGCACCGTGTCTCGATCGACGCCGCTGCCGTGACGACTGAATACTATATCGTTCTATCATACTAGGAATTGGCCACACAGTTCTTCATCTTGCTGGGATTCAATACCAGTGCCACCATTGCCAACATGATATTCGTGGCCTGCTTCACTGACCAGAATGAAGAACGTTCTCCGGATGGGTGGAGGGAATTCATTCTCTCCCAGGAATACGTCGAGCTGGTGTATAGGCAGTTTCTCGTGCATTTGGTAATAATATATATATATATATTTATATATATAATATATATATATGCTGATACCAATATCTTGATGGTGATGATGATGGTGACGGGTGGTGGACGATGGGGCTGAAGGTTTTTTAATGATTCTTCGTCGGTCTCTGTGTTTGAAAGGGATTTCTCCTCGCTCCTATGATGGCGTTATTCGCCGTTATGGCCACGATACTCGAGTACGGTTGTGACAAGTACCGTTTGCTTCGTATTTGCCACAAGCCCAAGGTGACGACGCATCATTGAGCACGACAGCTAGGATAATGATGATGATGAGGAGGAGGAGGAGGATGATGATGAGGAGGAGGAGGAGGGTGAGGATGATGCCGATTATGAGATGTTCTCTTGTTGTATTACCAATGACTGTTTTAAAATATCTGTGGTTGGGTTCGGTGTATTCAGGCTACAAAGTCTTCATTCCGAGGTGAGGTGGAAGTTTATACATCAGTATATATATTATGTATACACACACACGTACAAACACACACACACACACACACACACACACACACAACATAATACTACGATGATGTACATAGATAAACCATCGACAGTGCTATTGCTGATGCTGGTGTGAATGATGAGCATTGAATGTGAGGGGGGAGATTCTATCCGCTATTGGAAGTGACAATGTCCTTCTCCTCCTTGTTGCAATACGCCGTGATCTAGCTTCATTCACCTGCTTGCTGATACTGCTGCTACTACTTTCTCCATCAGGCGTTTTGGCATTCTATTTCTTCCTGAGCGCGTTGTTTGTCATGTGAGTGCGGTGGGGCTAGCGGCGGGAGGATGATGACGATGATGATGATGATGATGATGACGATGGTGATGGTAGCAATAATGGAGGCTCTCACTACTCGATGAGAGATGACGACGATGCACAACACAGCAGACACTACCATCATTGTCTTTGCACCGTTGTTATTCAGGTTCTCCTTCCCTAACGGAGCTGTATTCGTTCTTGCCGGTCGGTCACCTAGGACAGCACGACATTGCATGCTGATGACGATGATAGCTCCTTTATTGATTTTTAAGTTGTGCTGCAATTATCAGCCAAAACCGCTTTCCAATTGATCAGTGTACTTTTTGCTTATATCAATGGTCTTTCTGTCCCTCGTCATCTTTCACCATACACAGGCTCCTTTGGCCTGGCGGATTCGGACACCTGTTTCATCTATCAGTGAGCAGGGAAAGCGTGGCTAAGTTTATATCGTGCTATAATTGTTATCACCGCTACAACTTTGAATCTTGGATAATATGTTCGCGTACGTACGCGCTGTCGTCGTTGCTGTCGTGCGGCTATCGCACGTCTCACCCATCAACGGAGACAACATCTCGCCTTCATTCAAGCATACGCAATTGTTACTGATTTAGATACTTGATTGAGTGCATGCTAGCATGTGTATATATCTATAGCCTTTAAGGCTACATAGCGTTAACCACATATGTCTCAGGGAACATGTGTGCTTTTGACCCGGTACGCTCTATAGCCTTTAAGGCTATATGTGTACCATGTGCGCGCAAAGCACTGCACTACTCTTGCGCCGTCAACAGCTATAGCGTCTAAATGAATGCATTGTGTCATTAGATGTAGCTCGTATTTGCATCTAGCTCTAGAGAGCTACACACATGCCTCATAGAACACTGGCGGAGTCATCGCGCATCGCTAATCAATCACGTATCACACTGTGCCCATAGCCAAGCTGTACCTACCGTGCGAACCTACGCATAGATAGATGCGTGCTCATAGCAGCGCACACTGATATCGATCGGTCGCACACGCATATTGTCATAGCTAGGCACGATATATGACGTATGTCTTTGTTGGGCATACTAACATTCGACTGGTAGTTGTTCAGTCGCACAAATAGGAATACGCACGAGTGCGCGTTGGCATACGTCATGCACTGTATGCATGCATTTGGATATGGCGATTCAAGACATGTGCGCCATGAATGGATATCGATGACGAAATACTGGTGGCTTTTGTTCAGTTGATAAAATCATACTCGGCGTTGATACGCGGTTAACTCTAGTTTGGCTATGGTCAAGAGCCATATATGCTATATACAGCATGGTACTTTTACAAGATTATTCTGTACACATGTCATCTTTGTCGACAACGGATGCGCTAATACGAATTGAATAGAACTTTCTGTTGGAGATTCTACGTTTTTGTCCCGTCTTCAAATGTTTCATTAATGTGTGTAGTCGGAGCTGAAATTCCACGAATTTGGAGGCCAGATATTCCTTCCTGAAACCTAGAGATCATAAGCCACCAAAGACTAGTCATTTCTATTTCATAGCACATTTTAGCTGAAAGCGAGTTTAGCTTTCTGTCATGTATTACCTCCCCCGCACCACCGACACCCCATTTATCTGCCTTCTCTGCCCGTGCTTGAGCACCTGACACCGGTGAGAGCAGAATCATTCGTATTCGATAATGCATATCCAGGGCATGTATATGATGTGAATATTAGCCAGGAAAATCTATCGACTTGATGTCTCCTGGTGCCGATCGTAGGCCGAAGTGTCCGTGTAGATTTCGTAAGTGTAGATCTCATTGGGATTCTCTAGGTTTTGATACACGTCGAAGCTGAGGGAGGAGGGGAAGACGGGAAGAGAAAGAGGCCCCTTATTAGCACACCAACAAGAAGCTGCAAGCGTGCAAAGCAATTTCGAGGAGATAGACGTCGGTACACATAACATGTGTACGTGCATATGCATCCTATTCAGGAGTAGGTCAGGGAAGCAGCTGTACGAACCGAAGGCAGTCTGTTTCCTTACTCGCTTCTCCTACATTAATGTCGAGGGATGGAAGGAAGGATCGTGAGCAGTAGAGAGAGAGAGAGAGAGAGAGAGAGAGAGAGAGAGAGAAACAAGGCATATATATATATATATATATATATATATATATATATATTATATGAACTAAGCTTCCATTGTAAAGAGGAGCGACCTGCTTCTGCCAAAACGTGGGAAAGATATTCTGCTAGCATTTCGCTCTCGATTTCAACTCCGGAATGCCTACCGACAATATATATATATATATATATATATATATATATATATATATATATATATCACCCCAATGATGCACAGGCTACAGTGGACGTTGTTGTTTGTGTACTCCTCGGTTTGCTGCAGGTCCAAGAAAACACGATGCACACCGACACTTGCCATACAGGATTGAGTTCGATCCTTCTCATTATTATGATTTTCTTCTTCTTCTTCTTCTTCATCATCATCATCTTTCCTTCCTCTTCACTTGCTACCGGATATGTAGAGACCCGAACCCAGCGTCCAATTCGTTCTCAGGAACAAAACTGTCGAAGTTCGCATGCACAGGGTATAGAACCCGACAAAAAGAAACCACCTGATAAAATACAACAAAGCTACTTGTTATTCACTTCCCTGTCTTCTGGTCATAACTATATATATATATATATATATATATATATATATATATATGTAAGGGGAGAATAATATGTGATCATGCGCCACGTTGGTTGCACGGCGATGACGACGACGCAAATGGCATACCGGTTCCTCAACTTGTATGGATCTAGTGGTCTGATACCATTTGAGAAAATGCGGAGAGTTGACGTGGACATCAAATGCTTCCTGAATGCAGTATATGTGTACCCAGTCGGTTAGATTTGAGTTTTACGTCTGGAAATAGGATTGCACGGCTGCTATGCAGAACGTGCCTTGTTGTCATAAGCTTCGGTGAAGGCAAACTTCGAGGACTCTGAGGAGTCTTGGATGACATCGAATCTGAATAACGGGGTGGGAAAAAGAAAGAAAATTAAGGTGACAAACCGGCCCAGTTCCTCTGCGATGCGAGCATGAGGAGGATGAAACAACGTCATTGATACCTACGGCAGCCTTCTTCCGTGACCACAGACCCCAAACCGTCACTGATCGAGCATTCTACACATTCATCGAAAAGAACGTCATCTATCACGTGATCCTGCTACGTCATTTTCAAAGAAGCAGCAGCAGCAGCAGCAGCAGCCCATTCATTCGTTCATCCATTCCCCACTTCTTCTACCGATAAACTTGTCCAGGTGGTGCTCCTTGATGTGGTGCTTCACCATAACCATGTAGAGCTCGTTGTTGAGAAGCTTCATGTCTTCAGAGGCTTTAGGAGCCATCTGCGCTTGGCCCTGCATCCTGTTGATGTTCATAGCCAGAACTGATCACGTATTACGTGGGCATTTAGGGGAATAGGCGACGAGGCTAATTTACCTCATGAGCGAGAGGGATGAGAGTGGGCGGTTGAAACCGCTGTGCAATGCGCGAATAAACGTCCTCATCTAAATGTTACGAAGGCTCGGTGAACATTAGGGCAGAGACGATCCGTTCCCCACCCCCAACCTAAATCCAAACCTAAAAGAGCTGCCACTGGAAATATGGGTCGGGGTGCCAACGACGAAAGCAAAATGCATGGCATTTTCCCATGAAAATGTGCTGATTTCTAAGACGCAGGCTATTACTGCCACATCTAATCACTCAAAGAAAATGGTAATGCTCCGCACCCGACTTTTATTATTTAGTCGCTATGAAAAGACGCATGCCGTTTTTGCTTGAGAAGGGTTTGTTTTTGTGTCTCAAGCAACTTCTTGGTTCGAGCACCGTGGCACCACAGAATTTATAGGTGGGTTCTTACAGCGGCTGGGGAGGTGTGCATGTCGCGAGTACTTGTTTCCTCTGTTGGAAGAGGTGCAGTTTGTTAGGAGAGATGTAGCACCAACTGTTTCTCATGGTTTCCCAGAAGCATGTTCAAGGCGACTAATTTGCGGTAAAAAATCGCTGCGACATGAGTCTGGACGCCGAATTCATTTTTCTGCAGAAAGGACTGACTATTGTGTCGGAGACTAGGAAGAACTTGTGTCGCAGAAGAATTCGCATTTTCTCATCGTCACAACCAGATCCACCTGCCCGTCGTAGGCGAAGCAACGAAGATCCCCAACGCGGCCGTCCTTGCCGGTGACGTCGAGGTAACTCCTGCAGTTGTGAGTAGCATATATTCTACTGTCATTAAGTATTGCTCTCGCCCTGATTGTCAATGTAGGTCTTCTCCATCGTGCTGGTTCGGAACTTACAGCAGTGTGGGGTTAGGAACAAACCACTCGGGGATGGAGAGGAGGACTAACTTCCTGCTCAATATGCAGACTGTGGTAGTGCCAACAGAAAAGAATTAGTCTTCCGAGACATGAAAGTATTTCATTTGCTACAACATATTCTCGCACAGTCGATCCATTATTATCATTTTGTCACCATTCGAAAATTCTCGGGTGAATAATTCCGCCATTTCTGTTCCCATAGGTGTCAATAGTCTTTGCGATTGGAGTACTCACTTTGTGTCAAACTCTTTCTGGGCAATCATTATCATCTTCTCCACCACCACCTTCGTCTTCAATATCGGTATCCGCACTTGCTGCAGCTCGAGCTGGATCAGCTTCCACTTTGTCACAATTCTTCAAGACCAGAAGAAACAACCGAAGATCGATGCCTTTTTCTTCTCCATACATACGAGGTCGTCTCCATCGTCTGTTATCGAACTGGCTACTACCCCTCTTATCTTACCAATAGCAGCATTGGTGCAGAATTGCTTTCGGGAGCCTTCCTGATCAAATCCCTATTCCTTTTCTCAATGAGAATGGTCGTAGCAGTAGTTCAACATTACGCCTTTCCCCAGGTTCACTCGATTCGAGAAGTACGCGCTGGAGATTCCCTCATCTATGCGGCGGGATGAGTAATGTAATCGCTAACATCTCATTATTCCTACCGTCTGAGCGATCACCTCACCTATCTAAATTCTCTAGTTATAAACTTAAATTTTGTACCTCATCATCCACCTCTATCAAGGTGGTAGGCGCCACCGGTGAGAAAGTAGAGCTAGACCAGAATAATGCAACAAAATCATCGCTGCAAGAAAGCAATGCAACGACATCAGATAGCGGCACAAAGCCTCTACCTGCTCTGCCCGCTCCAGACCCCAACAAAAATGTAAGCAACTCCTTTCTTGTTCTATTAGGATTGATGAACGAGTGGTGCATTTTAGATGTCAGAAATTTCAATTGGACAATCAAAATCCTTCTACGAAGAAATGGGTGAGTAGGATCAAGTCGTGCGAAAAACTAGGGCATTTACTTATAATCTATTTTCTATTGGAAGGGCCACTCGTTATTAATGAGGATGGAACTACGGGGTATCTTACAAATTGGAAAGAAATGACAGATCACGAGAAGGTAGTTTAATTTTTTCCGCAAATAAATGTCCAATGCATTTCTGCAGATATTCTCAGCGATATTATTATCATTTTCGTCTAATGTCGCTATTTGTATCACACTAAAATCAAAGAAAGCTGTCGTGAGAATTCTGATGAAGAGAAATCGGATTCGATACGCAAATTTGACCGGAGGTAGTGCATGCATTGGCTTGTTGGCGAATCAGTAACACATTACTTATATGCAGAAACTGAACATCTAAATCAAGACGAGCTAAAACGGCTGAGGGATAAGCAAGCTGATACGACAGATCCTAATAACCCGCTTGATGGCCTATGATTCTCAAATCAAATGTGCACGGCTTAATAGCCTGTTCCTCGTAGTCGATCACCCTGCTGATTCAGTAGACGTAAATGCATCTTTCAAAATTACTTATTAGTGATGCAATTAGGACTACTAGATGACTAGGTTGTCCGAACTAGTGAATTGCGGGTGAAATTTTTAACATGTTGCACGTTGCATGAATTGTACATGCATTTTGTCTAGATCAAGAGATGTGTGTAACAAGGTTCACATCTAGATGTACGGCGCCTTTAGTTGCCGTAATTGTGGAATTTTGCGACAGCAGCGCTCACACTATGACTACTAGACTCTAGAGACCTAGAGACCATCGATGTGATTCAATCGTCAATCATTACAAAAGAAATCAATGACCTGCAATGCATTGTCATTGTTGATCGCTAGATCAAACCATCATTGCACATCACAGCCTGCTCTAGTGCTGTCGTGTGTATGTGAATGAAGCAAGCTAGAACATGAACTTGATGCAATCGACATCGACATGTAGACATGCCATGTGACAAGCCTTGAGTGATCGTTGCGCCCGCGCTATAGCGCACATGCAAACAGCAGAATCACATAGTGTGCACAAACACTAGCTCGGCTTGGCTTGAGATGAAAGACGATGTCAAAATCGAAATCCAATAGTTTTATTCCGTCGCATAAATCTAGAAAACTCGCCGATGAAAGATTAGAACAAACAATGAATACTCTTCTGGATGCTCAAACGCGCAATTCATCTTCCAAATCTTTGTATTCAAAAGTAAAATCCTGCTTTACTCGTTCGCCCCTATTTTCCAAAGGGAACCAATATTTAGTGCAATTTTATAAAAGGATTAGAGTATTGCTTTATTAGTTTTCCACATATGAACACGTTAGGATTATCATTTCCAAGAAAGGTAGATTAATTCTTTACCATCCATTTTCATAGTCAAAGTAAACTATTTCCAAGGAGCCAATAGACAAGACAATGCTTGTTAGCAATGCAAGGATTGATAATTCGATCAGGAAGGTTTTCATTACCGTATGATCCACGTTCATAAAGTTCCGTCGTCATCTAGGAAAAGTAATTGTGGCTTAGGCAACCCCCACAAAATTATGATGTCCCATCGCTTCCCTTTTCTCCAAAAAAAAAAATTACCAATGGTGTGTCATGCCGCTGGAACCAGGTAAGATATTTCTTATGGTAGCGCCATGATAACCTTTTGAGCTCTCTGGCGGCGTAATACTGGTGTTGGGTTCCCTGGAGTATTGGAATCTGTTATCTTTTGAACTTATACGGAAAAATGAGTATTTTATCACCTGAGCGAAGTAGAAGATGAAGAAAAGGGTATCCGTCGAGAATTTCGTGAAAGTCTGTATGTTGCAACTCAGAGCAACCTTTTAGTCACGGAATGAATAAAAACCTTTGCATCATCGAAAATTGATGGTGGAATTTTGGGAAAAGACTCAGGCGTTCGATAGGGATTCCTGAGTAAATGTATCGATGAAATAACGATACTAATAAACTGGAAAATATTTCACCTTGGTATGTACACACGCGGACGATCTGTGTCATTTACATTCGGTATACATTCCATGCTGGTTTTCAACAAACGTAGTTTGTCTTTATAATGACACTGCTTTAGAAAATTGTAATCTTAGAACCTCAACTACATAAGACATAGGCATAGAGCATATTCTTACGTCAATTCCGATGTCATCTCTCGTTCCATTATCATTTGATCTCGTCGATACTCCATTCATTCTTTCCTTTCTGCCAAAACTCTCATAATTCCGAGGTGAAACAAAGTTTTTAGCTGAAATTGGAGAGTTGTATGCTCTGTTGGAAGTCATGTAAGAAAGATTTTCTGGAGGCATTGTGAGGCTTCCAGGATGAAGCTTCTTATCCCCAGGAATCTGGATCAAAATAAACCGCTGGGTGTGTATTACATTGTAATAGAAATGCGATAATTTCTCTACCGGTTTCAAATCAAGCGTTGCTTCATTTGTGGAATTTTGTAGTCGATTCATGACAGGCGTCCAACCTGCTACGTCTTGCCCTGGGGACTTTTGACCCGCCGGCGGGCTAAACACTTTTGGGGCTCCCTGTTCGTTAGGATGGGATGGTGTCGATAGTTTTTCCATCGATTTATGTCCCCAGGCTGAATGAATATTTCCCGTCAAGGCTGTTGTTGGACTTTCCTGCACATGGAATCATGCATCAATTTATTTAGTTTCTTCTTCCTTAACAAGATCATTGATTCCATTTTCAATAGACCTCATTCGGACGCTTAAGGCTTGGCCTCGTAAGTTCCCGGCTGTTTCTTTCTCTATTCTGCTTGCGCTTTAATATATCATTTTTGGGGCGAACCTTCAATTTCTGACTCTTAGGTGAATTTGTAACGTGTACGCTGTAATCTTGCTGTCTGTAGTGAATAGTCGCTGTACTACCACCACCTGCTCCTGTGCTAGAACCTGCCAATTGAGGTGGTTTCTCAGTCAAAGCGGTTTCCGCTTTTCCCTTTTCTGCTGATTCCCTCCTGCTTTCTTCTGAGTTTTCCTTGTCTTCGTCTTCAGAGTCGTCTTCATCTAATGCATCAAATAAGTATTCATAAAGAACAAAATCCGGATCTTGATTGGAATCCACATAATATTCCACATCCTCGCGTATCTTGGCTACCTAATTGAATATTATGTATCTAGCGAAGGACAAATTTGTGTTCCAATTCCACTCTTCGAACCTTTTTAATTGTTATTTCCCCCCCTTTTAGACGCTTTGAAGTTATTTCTAATTGTTCAATGTGCCAGTTGTGCTGTTTGACTTTCTCGTGAAGTTCGTCAAATTGCCGTTTGCTAGCTTTACTTCCCCTCTGTAATATTGAACATTAAACATTGAACTTCTCATCGTCGCAGTAACTGCATCTACAAGCACGTCATGAGAAACAAGTCTGTTTTAATGTATGTATTTATAGACATGAGGAGACAATTTTTGGCTCGACCTTGCCTTTTAAGCCAATAGTGTCCATTTGCTCTTCGAACTCTTCTAGCTGCTCGGTCAATCTTCTTTGAATTTCCTTTATCCATTTATAAGTTTCATCTCGCGGATCCTCCTTTTCTTTTTTCATTAATTTAGCCAAAGCTTTCTTAGTATATTGCTTTGTTTTGGATTCCTTTTCGAAAGTTTGAAACCGTTCCATTTCCCTTTCAATTAAGCTACGACTTTCTTCGAGAGAGGCTTTGTAGCTACTCACGTCGTTCGTTTGACACCATGATTTGATTTGCTCACGGTAACGCTGCAACTTCTTGATTTCTATTGGATGAGCAACAACCGTTACTAGGTAATGCCATTGACCCGTTAAATTCAATAATTCAATACCTTTCTTCAGTTCCATCTCATATTTGTTCTTAAGATTTGTTGAAGGGGCATTGTGAGCCTATGAATTTCTTTTCAGTGAGATGAACTAAAGACACCAGAAATATCAACCTTTTCCCATGTCGTCTCAAATTCAGAAAGTCCTTCGGTCACCCGCTTCAGCAGGTTTCCAATGTTCTGCTTGTCCTTCCAATTGCTCATAGAGTATGCTCAGGTTCGTATTGATGATTCTTTAACTAGAGATCGAGTTTTTATACAATCTGAAATCGAATCTGGTTAATTCCATTGATACAATGTAAAATCTACTATGTATCTCATCATAAACGCAAGTTCGAGCGACTAACCCAATGCACAATGTGAAGAGCAGTAAGCAGTGAATCTGATCCAAAATGTTCCTTTAGTTTTACTTTTTATCAAGCATGTGTGCTCTCCCTCAATTTTGCCCATCTAACTCTAGCTTTCGGATCAACTACAATGATGGTAGCAGATTCACCTTGGAAGAGCTTGATGGTTGAAAATCAGATTCACGTGGCAGCCATCTTTTTGGTAGAACAAGCTCTGCTTTGTATTTGTAGGATTTGAAGCGACTCGACCAACTTCATGTCGCATCTGTGAAATGTCGGGGATGTTGCGATGTAAAATTCAAGAAATTTCTTGCACGTGCGATTCCCGATTCCCGATCCAGAACAAAATTTCGTTCCCGAAATCGCGACGCGCTTCTTGAGGCTTTTCAGAGTTGTGACGTGACGAGCCATCATTCAGGTCATCAAGGAACAGATCCAACGCGACGTGAGGTCCAATGAAACACTGATGAACCTGAACGAAGTGAACACTTGGATTCAACCCGTGCAAGGTTCACGCACGTCCACACTGTGGTGTCAAAGCAACACGTTTTGAAGGTTCACGAACCAAGTTTTTGAACGATGATCGTTTGTGGTCGTTTTGCGGTCATCACACGACGTCGTGGAGCAAGTCACAGGGATCGTCATCGAGCATTGAAGACCAAGCTTCAATCGCATTGTTGTGTGTTCATCTCAGTTTTGTTTGACTGCAGTGGTGAGCTCGGTGTTGTCAAGTCAGCTTGTTGGCCAGGCTGTTGACAGTTGGAGCCAGTCAGCCAGGCAGTGAGGGATTGTTGTGACTTCCATGACTTGTCTGTGATGCTCGTGACGTTGCAAGACGCGACCACTGATCTGATGACAGGGGATCTGCGATGATGGATCAAAGATCCTCTCAACCTCGCGCGCAAGCAGTTGGCAGTGCAAGTGCCAGAGTGTTTGTGATGCATCGATCATTGCGTCATTGCACAACCATCAGACTTCCGTGCTGGGCTGGCCATCACTCCAGTGACCACACGCAAACACACGTGAAAAGATTCGATGCATCGCATTTGCCTGCGTGCAACGGTGGGCATCTCGAGCAATCCAGCAATGCTGGAATGTGGTCCAGCAGTCTGTGCGCAAGTGCATCTTTCCAAGGTTTCACACACATGCTGGCACGGACAATGAGGACCGGACTCGTCAGCATCCGATCGCATCATCCATTGACGCGTTCGCTGACATTGCCAATCTGTTGAATGAACGCTGTGATGTGCATTCACAGATTTGTGCATCTTGCACGTGTCTGCTGTGCCAAACATCATTGCTTTGCAGACAGAGCAAGCATCCTCCTCCTTGCAAGACTGAAAGATCGGGGGAACCATGATGATGTGCACACTTTGCAAATTGCCGGGTGTGATGAAGTGAAATTTCGAACCACGATGCAGTCAGCACACATCCCAAGATTGGTCATCGTGTGAACAAAAAACCATTGACACATCCATGCGCATCATGTGCACATCAAGGATGCCTTTTCAATTTCCTTGTCGCAGTTCTTAGCATAGTAGTCTTTTTCAAAGTCCACATCCCATCTTGACAATCAGCTAAACTCTTTAAAACTTTCTTGAAAATTTTCTTTTCAGCCTTCGTCTCTATCGATTGGTCAAATCTGAAAAAAGACAAAAAAAATCCTTGTGAATGCTACCTGCCTCAAACTTTTACATGCATATCACCTCTGTATTATTCTCTCCGTAGAGACCCCTGTAGCACGATAACAACGAAGAAATGAACGCAGCTGAAGAAACAAACGGTCTTCAAAATCGTCTTGATTACGGCGGAAGTCTCCACCATACGCCACAAATCGACAACCATCCACTGCGCCCTCTTCCACCACTTCTCGCTCTTGATTTTGCCTATCCCGTATGCGCGCCTTAAGGTCTTCAGAATTCAGCGGGGCACTAGAAGCACCCGATTCGGCTAATCGTTCCATACTCCTTTTAACTCGTTCCTCCGCCTTCATCCTCCACATCTTGCTCTGGCGACTGCTGCTACTGGAACTTGCATTTATGATATTGTCATGTGAGAGTGCTGAGTGAGCCCACCCCGCACCCCCTAGTAATGCTGCTAGATCTTCTGCGTCGTTGTAATCGGCGGCAGAGGAAGTGGCCTCATCAGTGGCAGCAGCGGAGACGGGAGTGACTACAACCTGTGCTCCCTTTAATTTCCTTCTCCTTTTTGTCCTTCTCTGAGGCTGTTTTTCTTCCCTAATTCCCTGTCTGGTGGCATTGCTGGCGACTGCGATCCCACCCGCAGTTGAAGCGAAGATCTTCGCCGTTTCGGTTTTCTCTTTCTTTTGACTGCCTTCTTCCTCTTCAGGGAGGGGCGGCACAACGAACAAATCAGTCAAATCTCCCCGGGAAAAGAAGCGTTTCTGAAATCAAACAATTTCGTGCTCATTAGAGAGTGTCTCATATTGCGGAGCGGGGACGTAATGGGATAGTACGTTACCTGTTTAGGATCTGCTAGCACTTTTGAAGTCAAGAATTCTTTGTGGATCTGGCGCTGATAGACCTAGGAAGCACACCCAGATCACGGGGGGAAAGGGAAATGCATTTATTGGTGTTATTTTTCTGCTCGGAATAAGCTCAGTTTTGTCTTTCGTTGGAATAACTCTCCACAACAACATCTCACTGCCAACAAGACGTGAACTGAGAGGATGTTACTAAAAACAACAGCTACGTACGAACTCCCCCCCCCCCCCACCTTTTCTTCGATCGTCCCGCGGGTGATCAAACGGTAAACTCTCACGTCCCGCTTCTGGCCGATTCGGTAGCTTCTCTCCTTCGCTTGGTTGTCGTTTGACGGATTCCAGTGCGGATCATATAATACCACCCGGTTAGCCGCGGTTAGGGAAACGCCAATACCAGCAGCTCTTGTTGTCAGCAGCATGCAGTCAATGGAGGGGTCGGTGTTGAAGCGGTCGATTAGAGGGGTTCTCTCCCTCACGGGGGTTGATCCATCAATCCTACTGTACCGCAATCGTAGCTGCTTGTGCACCATGTCTGGTGAATTAAAAAAAAAATCGTTATAGAAAACACAGCTTCACGAAGCGTGTTATAAAAGATCAGCGTTTGGGCGAAACGGGCAATCATTATTTCGGTGCTGGGAGAGTTCTACTCGGGTACTTTCGATTATGTCCAAGACTTGCCGTGTTTGGGAGAATATCAAGTACTTGTGGCCCTGAACGGTACACGTGACAATGTCAATTCTACCAGCCACACACATCAAAAGTCTCCCAGGATTCCTTTGAGGACGTAGCATGTATCTGCCCGCCCGCAACCCCTTCCCGAACCGAGAGGATGTGAAGCGGATTTAAATGGTAGTTGTGCCACTACCTGTGCTTTCCACTGTGTTAGCAATTCTCTCAAAACGCGCATTTTCCCGGATCTCTCTGGGTTTCCTGCAGTAGCAGAATGATTCTAAAGATAGGTTGTGTCATAGGGATAATGCATGCTCTAATAATTGGCTGTGTGTCCCCCGTTGAGCCTACCCCTGTTGTCTCTCCTCTTCTCCCTCTTTTGTCGCATTTACTAACCGTAGTCCTCCTTGAATTCAGGTGGGAGGAACTTCTTAGAGCTAGGGTTTTTGGGGTCGGAAGGGACGAGAAGCAGCAGGTCGGGGTGGTTGCATAGCTTCATCAGCACGTGAAGAGCCCTTCGTTCCAGGCCGCACACACATACAAAAAGAGAAAGAAATCGGAGTGACGGGTTGGAGTTTGGCAAGATTCGTCGTGTGTATGTGTGTGTGTGTGTGTGTGTGTGTGTGTGTGTGTGTTTGTGATTCACCAACGTCTGAACTATCAGTTTCCAACACCGAATTGCATCCTACACTACTACCGCCATTTGACTTGCCGTGTGACAAAGCTCATCGCTATTTTCGAGAGGCAGGTACAAGTAACATCACCGCCACCACCACCACCACCATCATCATCCACAGGCACTGACTTGAATAAACATGATCGGTTCTTGTTGGAGATCGCTTTGTAGCAATCGGGCCCTTGGACGAAATCCCGGTAGGCCTCCAGCTGATCCCGAGCGAGGTTGCAGAAGAGGACATGCTCCTAAAGACAACACCAACGCCGCCGATCAAAAAAATTGATTTTTCAGAACATCGTCAAATCATGGATGTGAGAAACCATCTGGCACCGATATCGTGCTGATGCAACTATGCGCTGCCCTCCTGCTCACTCCATATCCTCCTTCATTCTTCGTCTTTTGCTTAAGTTCTTACCGTCTTTTGAGGTAGGTGGCGCGCAACGGTTGCCTTCGTCCTTCTCAGGATGTACGGAGCGATCAGGTTGCGCAGGGCAAGCTGGAGGGAGGGGGAGGGGGAAAGAACAACGGCTTTGAAATACAATACGAGGATGAGAAAGGAATACGACATCACCATCCTCATCATCATCATCATCGTCATCATCATCATTTTTCGGTACTGACAGTAGCTCGATGCGCTGTCTGCACTGCCAGCACCGAGGCGTTCTTATAGCCCCCAATCTGGATGGGCAGGACAAATTCCTCCTCAAAGACGGGGAGGGTTCCGAGCAACCCCGGGTTCGCGAAGTCAAAGAGACTCCACAGCTCGACGAGAGAGTTCTAATGAGAGAACAGGAGCAGCACCGCTTTAATATGTACAATCTTAGTGGTAGCAGAAGTAGTAAATAATAGAGTAGTAGTAGTAGTAGTAGTGGTGGTGGTGGTGGTAGTAGTAGTAGTTACTATCAGCACCGTGACGAACCTAACGACAGTACCTGGATTGGAGTGCCGCTGAGCACAATCTTTTGCATGGCGCGGAACTTCTTCACTGCTTTCGCCACTTCGGCGTTGGGGTTTCTGATACGATGGCCCTCGTCCAGCACCATCACCCCCCAGTTTATCCGGATCATGACCTCGTGCATCGTCCTGGCCATCGCGTAGGTCGTGATGACGATGCTCCCAGATGTGAAACCATCCCTGGTTGGTTGTTGGGTCATTGTTGGCGATGGTGATGGTGATGGTGATGGTGATGGTGATGGTGATGGTGATGGTGATGGTGATGATGCTATTGGTGATGATGATGATGCTACTGGTGATGATGAAATATGTCAGCAGGCCTATCCAATCAAATAAACATCCTACACGCACGTACCCCCCTCTCGCCGCCTTCTCCAAGATCTCCTCCTTCGTTGCAGCATGATTGCCGCTGTCATGAAGCAGCATCACTCTCCGCTCGGGATGCCATACGCGTAGCTCTCTCAGCCACGGCACAAGCATGGAGGCAGGACACACAATCAAAGAAGGCCGCATTGCCCCCTCATCCAGTTGGCGTATGGAAGAGGAAGAGGAGGAGGAGGACGAAGACGGTTCGGGTGCAAGACCAGCAGCTCTTCGGATGGCTGTGAAATGAAGGCCGGCGAAGAATGCTATAGTTTGGATCGTCTTTCCTGATGAGTGGTTGGTGACGAGGAGGAGGAGGAGAGAGAGAGAGAGAGAGAGAGAGGAGGGGGAAGATAAAGAAGGAGAATGAGAGGGAGAAGGGGAAAGAGATGCAAAGGAGAGATGATCTCTACCGTCATAACTAAAATAGTAAATGTGTGATACGTTAATAACATCATCACGATAGAATTGATTATTCGTCATCACCTAGGCCCATCTCATCCGCAACGATGCCTCCAGCACTTTGATTGAACCGCTCCCACATCCAACACAACCCGCTTTGCTGATACCCTAGCAACTTGTCCCATATACGACCTGGAATCACCTGGGGAATCGAGAGGAGGAGGTGGAGGAGGAGGAGGAGTATGGGGTAATTAGAGTAATTCAAATCTCAATCATCATTTCTGGGAAACATCGAATACATACAGATTAAGTACCCCCCACCCCCCCCCCCCTTTTCATCCACCTTTCCTCCTCCTTCTATACCTTCCTTCTCTTCCCCCCTCATTCTCTCCCTCTCTCTCCCTCTCTCTATCTCTCTCTATCCCTCTCTTTTCTCATACATAACGCTGGTAGTACTCAGTCGCATCCAATCCAATGTACCACCATGACCTACAACTCCTACTGATACTACTACTGATACTACTCTAGGTTCATCTCCATACCAGCCCTCCCTGAATCTCAACGTCCTCGGCATCGTCAGTTCCATTCTCTTCATCTTGCTGTGCCTTTTCTAACACCCGCTCATATCTTGCTTGAAAGGCCTCATCGTCCGCGTCATCATGCACCGTTGGCATGTTCCTGATAGCACGCTTACGTCCAGGGCTGGGGGACCTACTCTTCTTCTTTCTCGATTTCTTCTTAATCCTCTTTTTCTGCTCCAGTGGCTCCGCCCCTTCTCGGTTCTTCTTCTTCTTCTTTCTTCTTCTTCTTCTTCTTCTGCCGCTGCTGCATCTCTCGGTCCTCTAGTAGCTCGATTGCCTCCCTTTCCACTCCCAAATCATTGTCGTCCACATCCATAATCTCGTCGTCGTCGTCGTCGTCGTCGTCGTCGTTGCTATCGACGGGATTCCACGCAGGATCACCACCATCGTCGTCGTCATCGTAGTCGTCATCAACATCGTAACGTTCTTCTTTCTTAACCACCAGCTGCCTCCCGCCTCCGTGTCCTCCCCCTTCCCTTGCAGAAAGCGTATCGAGAGGAGCAGCGGCGTTTGCCTTTGTAGTAGTACCACCGGCATCTTTACGTTCCTGAGCCTTCTTCCTCCTCGTACTTTCTATTTGTAGCTTCTTCCTATCGTAATCATTGCCCAGCCCTTCATGGTGCCCCCCTTTTTTTCCTTCTTCTTCTTCTTCTTCTTCTTCTTCTTCTTCTTCTTCTTCTTCTTCTTCTTCTTCCTTTTCTCCTTCGTCTTCTTTCGCAACTACGTCTCTTTTTCCGGGCGGCATCGAAGCAGTTAGAAGCGACGTGCGGCTGCCGCACATCACACAAATCTTCGCTGTTGGGGGTAGAACGAATTGACACACAGAACACGTTATCTGCTGTGGTTCCCCCCTCTGCTTCTTAACATGACGAGATGTTTCAGCTAAGTGAGTAGACGATGATGAAACCCTCTCCTTCGTCTTTTGCTGTAAGCGCCGCCGTCGCTGAGCAAGTAGAGAGGCAGCAACACAAAGAGACAAATTGGCAAAGTGCGTCAGGACTTCGTGACCCCATCAGCCAAACGTGGATGGATAAATCAATAATGCTGTATGTGCATATGATATGGGTGTGTACGGCATGAAACACGGAGGAGGAGGAGAGGAAAGGTGTGAAAATGGAGAGAGGCCATGCAGTCACGACAAGGAAAAGAACGCTAGTATGTGGACCATTACCGATAATGATGATGATGATGATGAAGACGATGATGAGGCCGTTCTTTGAACCTTGCCTGCTTGCCCAGCGCTCTGGCTGTTCCCGTCGAATTTGCTCTCATGGAGATTCGCTCGCATGGCATCTACGACCTTTTGGACCCTCGTGTTAGTAGCTCCCCGCTGCTTCTGCCGCGTTTTTTCCTCATTTTGTTGCTGATGTTCCTCCTGTTGGCTTTGATGTAGTGCGCGATTGGCAAGTTTTTTCACTTTGCCGACAAGAGCACGCTTGGGAATCCTCTTTCGTTTGCGCCGGTTCGTGACGACGGGAGCGGCAACACTGGTTCCAACGTCTTGTACCAGGCTCTGTGGCTCTCCTCGCCCCTCCTCCTCTCCATCCTGCTGTTCGTTCTGCTGCTGCTGTGCATTTTCCGACTGCACTATTGAAGGTGATGCCTTAATACGCGAGAGGACATTCTCTTGGACATCCGTCGCGAGATAGGCTTCCACGCCTGCACACGCGCATCAGAAGGACGGATGTATTAATACTTTAATACTATATATGGCAGTACAGTATCATATGGCACAATGATGGTGACAGCTGAAGCAGATCGTTGGACATATGCTTTGTATTCTCTACCAAAGGACTCCAGCTTGCTGTAAAGGCTTCCTTTGAACTCCCCGCTGAGGCGGTTCTCCAGAGCTGGAGCTGGCGGTGACATGATCTCCCCATCCTGTAAACGATACATGGAAAGCTGTCATGCATGCATGGAAAAGGAAGGCTATAATCTTTTTGTCAAACGATTGATCGCACCTCCAACTCTTGCTCTGGAGCACCCGCCTTCTCTTCCTTGCTTTCCATTCTGCGAAGAAGCGCTTGGGCTTTTTCGTTTGCCAACGAGAAAAGGGAAGATATAGCTGCAAATCACTATCGAAGCCCCTACTCTCTCTGTCTCTCTCTCTCGCTGCCCCTCCCCTCTGTTCCTCAGTTCAGTGACGCTAATTCGGCTCCAGAAGGACGGCTGAGATGAAGCGCAGACCTGTAAATAATTTCACCGTAAATCAGATGCGATTTTAGACATGCATTTATCGAATTCCATGTCGCAAATTAAAAACGCATACTTGTTGTTGTTTGTGTTGGCTGTTGGCAGACCTGCCGAGTCGCGCTATAGTTGATATCAGAGAGAGGCCGGACCGCCCCCCCTCAACTCAGCCCCCACGGCAACCCGACGAGAGACAATGGCTGCGTACCACCGACGAGCGAGCTCGTATTCGTCCTCCTCAGGCCTCCGCCATGGTGGCGGTAGGACCAGCTATTCCTCTGGCGGATCTTCTGGAAGGCTAAACCCACGGTAGAATGGCGGCGCAGTGCGATGAATCCTCATGTCTATCATTGCCGTCCTCACGGACGAACTGTCTTCATAACAACACTAGTAATATCAACATTCACCAATCATTATTATCCCAACTCATAGGCTTGAGGTCACGATCAAACCAATGCGAAAGCGATACCGAGGAGAGGCAGCAGACCTGAGCTCTGACACCGGGGACTTGAAGGAGATGTCGAAGCTGGAGATGCGACTCAAATCTATGATGGTGGAAGTGCGAACAAGGTCCTTCCGGAAGAATAATGATATGAGATGATGATGTTTCCGTAAAACGCATTTTCAGAGGAGGGACTCACAAGATATGTATGGGTTGCTTTCTTGGTTTTGCAGCCAAGAAATACGGACATTTGCAGAGGCATTGGAGGGGGATTTAGATGGCCATGGACCCTTCATCAACGGCATGCTTCTTGAGTGGTATTATCGATCTCTCTCGCCGATTTTAATTTGACTTCTTCGCAACAATGCTGCCACCTCATCATCAGCATTTATCGACTATTTCATTGAATTAACCTCTCCCCCCCTTAGCATTAAAAACATTCCGCATAAGGCTCCGATATACGCATGGTACACGTTGTACAAAAATCTGCATGTACGGGCACCATCTTTCATGCATGGCATCAAGAAAGATATGTACATGTTCTTCTTAATATAGCTTGTGTGCGTCCGAACGCATAATAGCGTCTCGTCTTCGGTCCAACAATCACGAGATTTGCTCAATTTTTTTTCAAATTGCTCTATGTGTCTGCACTCACGTTCCCACTTCATTTGATGGTGGGGTTTTTGTCTCCCTCCCCACCCCTCCTCCTCCTCCTCCTCCTCCTCCTCCTCCTCCTCCTCCTCCTCCTCTGTGATAGTCTGGTAAGTATCGTAGCGAAATCGAGGACATCCTTCGGCAAGTCTTTTGTCGAATCGCTGGGGTAGATTTCGACGATATATACTGCATGGCCCTACTGTTTTATCCTTCCAATACCTTTGTTGTCCATTCCTCCTTAGAGCACATTGCATTTGATCATCGCAGATTGGAGATCGAGGACGAATTAAAGCTGGGTCGTCCCTTTTCAATCTTCGTTAGGTCTCTGGTAAGAGAACACGTCTCATCAGCAATAAGAGAGCCTCACGGCACATCTAATCTCCACCTAGCAGAATGGGATGTATCATAGCATATTGTGGGGTGGTAGTAGAGTTTTTGCCTCGGCTGTATTCTGGGTGTAGTATGGGTAGCGGTTGTTTAAGGGTAGATAGGCTGTCTGTAAATCGTCAATGTTTCTTCTGTTTCTTCCCTTGTTGTGATCCACACCCCCCCCCCCCATTTTTTTCTTATTCTTCATCGTCAGTTACGGTTCAGTTGTTGCCTTATGATGCCGGCGTTCTCTCTGCAAAGAACGTGTTCCACGTGTTGTCCGGCATCCTCTCCATCGCCCAAGAGTCCCCGAGAATCGTCTCAGAAAGAATGGTAAACAGCTTTGATGAGATATATGGTATAGAGCGTGGTTTTGCTAAGGTTTGCATTGTGCAGCATATGAACGTTCTTCTGGCTCTCTCGTATGTCCTCCCAGCTCAAATTTCGGATGACGATATAAAGGTAAGCCCGGGGGGGGGGGGGGGGGGGACACATCCAATCTCACACGCAACGATTCGTGCTGCTGCCTGCGCGTTGTATGCATCATTCCGAAGAAGCTAAAAACGACGGTGATTACATTTAGGAATCGCTAGAATCTGTACTGACCTCATGCGAAAAGATCACAGATTTGAGACGGAAGGAACCTATCAGTGCCCTTGAAAAGGTAAATATGCTAACATGCTTGCTTCAAAGATGAGCTTTAAGAAACCAATCCAACAACGGACGGGCACACATAATGTATATATATATATATATATATATATATAATATTCATAAATGAGAGCAATGACGTTTAGTACATGGGACAGATGCTTTGTTGCTTCCCCCCCCCCCCCCTCTCTGTCTTATCGTAGATGAAGAACGATGAGAAAGGAGCTGCGGAAAGTGATGATTTTGCGACTCTTGTTGAAACCGTGAGACAGGTGGGTGACTATCATCATATCAGATTTAGAGATAAGCTGACAATTGGCAACCATTTATACTCAAGAGGAGGAGAGGGGGGGAAGAGAGAGAGAGAGAGAGAGAGAGAGAGAGAGAGAGAGAGGAGCATCCACATCTAATATCATCATCATCATCATCATCACCATCATCATCATCATTATCATTTTCACCATCATCGGTTCGGTACCCTCCTCGTCCATGATGAGCTCAATCATTCCCACCCCGCCCCCGCCTCAGCTTCTCGTCGCAAAAACCGAGACCGTCGATAGGATCAACGGAGGTAATACTAACACGGCAGACGCATAGCAGTTTTACATCGATAGCGCCTCGCGAGCAATGCCGCAGATTTCACGTCGCGTATTGATTGGCCCCTTCCACATATCGATGATGCCGCACAGCTTCAATGTTCAAGGACCTGAGACTGGGTACCCAGGAGGGGAGTGGGGAAGACACAAAGACGGGTGAGGGATCGGATGTAGAGCCCCAATCGTCAGCATCATCATCATCATCATCTCTTGTCGAGTATGAGCTCAAAGTGCGAAGAGAAGGAGTGTCGCTCCCCTCTTCATGCCTGCACGTACATCCCCTGCAGTACCACCAACGCTTGTTCCCAAAGCGGTTTGACAGCGCTACCACCATCATGACCGCGAAGGCCATACAGAGGAAGAAAGAGAAGAGGAAAGCAAGGGGGGGGGGGCAGGGGTGACGAGGATGACGATGGGGAGAAAATGGAATTGGATAGGAAAAACGACGGCCCCGAAAAGACTGCAACTGCATCCAGCATGGCGGACAAAGAAGGAGGCAAAGCAGCAGCCGGGGGGGGGGGAAAGGAGGGATCCAAAGGGGAGGGCAGAGAAGGCAATGGGCATCGTGATTCGGGGTCCGGAGACGGGAAAGCAACGACGAAGAAAACGATAGTCACGACGAAGTCGGAAAGAATACTGGCTCGTTTGCATCTGAACGAGGTGGTTGATTTGCTCCAGGGCTCTCACAAAATATGCGCGGAGAGACTCGTATCCCTCCAACTTGGAGGTAGTAGTAGTAGTAGTAGTAGTAGTAAGTAGTAGTAAGTATATGTCAGTAGTAGTAGTAGTAGTGATGCGGTACTCATGGAGTAGAGCAGCGTATGTGTTGAATTGGAGTGTGTGGAAATATATATCGTACTATGTTTTTCTCTGTGTGTGTATGTGTGTATGCGTGCGTATGCGTGCGTATGCGTTTGTTTGTTTTGTGTTCTGTGTATAAAACTGAATGAAGGCATACGACATTACACCCTTATTTTTGGTCAGGAATACCCTTGAAGCATCTCATAATCGAAGTCATCTTCAACATCGTTATCGGTAGAACGGCCTCCTCCTACATTGCACTAGTGTAGTACTTACGTAACGTCTCCAGCAACGACACGCAGATGAGAGCTCTCTGAGTATTCGGAAAGGCAGCAGTGATGATTACGATAGCAATGTTATTGATGGCGATGCTGGTGGTGATGATGATGCTACCCGTCAACGGAGGCCATTAGTTGCTGATATTTATGTTGCGTTTGTCATCGCTTTTCTTCTTCTTCTTCTTCTTCTTCTTCTTCTTCGTCTTGTTGTGATACTAAAATAGGAATGCCAAAGCCAAAACAAGACTTGGTATGGGTGGTGTCGTTACTGTACGACGTCCTCAAACTTGACTCGAAACTCGTGCCCCTCTTCGCCCTTGGGGCGCATAGCATGTACGTGCAGCGCAACACAATCGATCGTCTTCGTCGTCGTCTTCATCGTCCCCGCCGCCCCAAGAACCAGTAGCTAATGTTAGCTGGTCTCTCGCAATCGTGGCGTTTATTGCTGTTTTTGGCAGTCGTCCTCATTGCTGTTATTGTTGTTGTTTATTGCTGTTGTCTATTGTTGTCGCTGCTGCAGCTTCATCCGTGCTGACCGGCTGGACGTGGATGCTATCGATCGGTTCACCCAGTTCTTTCCCCTCCAGATGTCGAATTTAGGCTATAAGTTCACGTGGAAGCATTGGTCTAAGGCGGTGGGCAAGCCCCCCACAGACCCACAGCGCGTATTCGTCACAGAGATTCTAAAGCGATGTGTCAGGCTGGAGAGGCGGGGGATCGACAGCATTCCGGAGGAACTAGACCCCATCCTCCCCAAATGCCCTCCAAGTGAGTGGTGGCGGCGATGATGAGGATGATGATGATGATGACGATGATGATGACGAAGTAGCAATAGTAGTATCGATAGGCCAAACGTGATCGGGAAAACAACGATACGCCCGTTGCTGTGCTTTGAGCGATGGAGAGCGGCGTGATGATTGATGCGTTTATGTTGATTCGTTTGCCAGGGACCTACTATCTGTTTGACGACAAGAAGTACGATAACTACGGGGACGATGGCGGAAAGACGCGCAATGCGCCGAAGGCGAAGAAGCAGAAGGACGGGTCTTTCTCTCCTACCAGTGAAAAGGCCTCCTCAAAAGCAACGGTAGGAGCAAGGACAAACGCTCTCATTCCTATTGCTAATCATTATAATCGTCGCCGTCATCATCGCGGCATTGCGTAGTAAGATACCTATGCGTATGCCACAACCAAACAATAGATAATAAAGATGATGCTGCTGCGGCTGCTGCTGCTGATGATAATGATTATAAGTCTCGTTTTTCTTTACCCTCTCACTCGACAGGGTGGCAGTAAAGGAGAGGAGGGAGGCGATATGATGGAAGAAGAGCAAGGTGAAGAGAACACGCAACAGGAAGAGGGAGAAGACTGGTGATAATGCTTCCTTGGAGTACTAACAACTTTGTCCATCCCCCTCCTCCTCCTCCTCCTCCACCAACATCCTCCTCAAAAGCAGATATTTCAGAGAATGATGACGAGAAAGGGATGGAGAAGAAGGAGAACCCGGACGACTCCAGCGAAGGTAGCAATCACCCCCACTACGCCATGCAAACATTAAGAAAAATCATATCGAAGCGAACTTCTTGATTGATGTCCTTCGGTGGTTATTGTGTTGTTGTTGTTGTTGTTGTTGTTGTTGTGAAATAGAAGACAAGATGAAGGGTGGTGCAAGGATGGAAAGCGATGGCGATGATGACGATGATGCGAAAAGTAAGTAGCTATTCCGTTAGAAGGATATTAGTGAAGCAGGGACTGTAATCGTCAATCTTCATATGATGCGTGACACTGGCGCACAAAATCGTATCATCAGGAAAGCGAAAGGCCCCTTCGTTGCGAGATTTAGCTGATGATTTAATGGATTTTTTGGAGTTCGTTCCCCCCCCGACACCCTTTTTATAAACGCGCATATAAAGAAGGAGAAGGGAGAGAGAGAGAGAATTCCTTGCATGATATCGAAAACGATATATGATGACTGGAGTTTGAAGAGCTCTGACACAGAACAACGCGATTTCTTACGTGCATGTGTCAGTAATAGATACCACGTGGCCATATCACAATAGCGACCCCCCCCCCCCCCATGTGCACCTCTTTCCTGATGAATGAATGGCCGATCAGCACGCAACGGGAGGACGGCGCGATTGAAATGTGGATGGAAAAGCACATTTATGAAGAGAAGTGCTTCGAGGAATTTAAAGGTAGTAGATGTGCATGATGATGACGATGATGAAAATGAGGAAGAGGGCGGTAATTACATTGTATTTCACCTTCTCACCACCACCACCACCACCACCACCACAGCTAACCTAGATTTTCGTTTTCGCCGTCTTGTCCTTGTCGTTACTACATTATTATTATTATTATTATTATTATTTATTATTATTATCAGAAAAGCCAGAGCAGTTCATTGTGCCGTGCTTGTTGGAAACCAGCAGAAAGTCGATCACCCATGTCGTCAGCTCCTTCTCAAAGTAGCAGCAGCAGTAGCAGTAGTAGTGCGGTGAATTTCTGCAGCGACAACAACAACAACAACAACAACAACAACAACTAATTACTATTCCTAATACTACTATTGCTGCTAGTGCTGCTGCTTACATCTACCATTGTATCACTTCACGCAATGCAATGCTCAACCAGGTATAGAACATTGATACGCGGCGTTATCAAGTCGGACCAGCACCAAAGACACATCGGAATCTTGCAGCTGGTGGCGGATTTTCATCGGTATTATTATTACTATTATTATTATATTATTATCATCGTTTTTATTATTCATCTGAGGCCGCCATTTGTCCAGAGCCACATCGTTTCATTGCAATAGTGGCCACTACGTGCGAAGAATGTGAACAAAATTTTATGGAGACATCTCCTCCTGGCTTGTCATTAGATATTTAGCAAGTGCTTGTTATTTTCCCCTCGTTTACTCCTCGATTTTCCATCGATCCTCCGTGATATGTGTCGGTTCTCATGGTAATGTGTTTTCTTGTGTGAATTGCTGCTCAGGGACGATGAATCTCGCTTGGTGACAGTGATCCAGAAGTTCCTCCAGCACGCAATCTTGATGCCAAGCCAAGTTGTCGATTGGGCATTAGGAGGGGGAGGAGCAGCAGACGTGCCGCAGAAGTTCGTCAAATACGAAATCGTCAAACAGACGGTGATTGGGGTAATTTGATGGATTCAGTTAGGATGGCGTGTCGATAATTCTTGTGCAGTACAACTATGAAAATGAAAGTGATAAGGGCAGGGGGGGGGGAATATCCTCGGCAACCCCGTGATTCTCCTCTGTGGTAATATCGTTCTTGCCTATTTCCAGGCCGTGCAACGTACGCGAAATGCCGCCAACAAGAACCTGGGAGTTGACGATATGGGAAAGCAACACGCAGGGGTGCATGACCTTGCCAAGCGCCAAGAGAAGGATCTTTTCATCCGTGTCTACCGCCGCATCTCAGAGCTCTATCTTCGGAGCGAAGAGGAGGAGGGCGAAGGCATACGGCAGTATGTTCAAAGGAACTTGCTTGGACGTGTTCGAGAGGTGTCTTCGTTGTAGCTACTGGACTTCAGTGTTATTTTTTGGCATATTTATTATCTGCGCAGTATCATCATTGATACTTGCTCAGTAGCGGCACTCTTTTCATAACACATTGCACACCATTGCATTTCCCGAAATGTAGAATGTTCACTGACTCTTTCTAATGGTAGTTTGGGAGGTACTTCCTGGCTGAAATCCAGCCGTACATGGAACGCATCGAGGAAAAGGTGATAAGGCAAGCGCCAGATGCCATCAAGGATGAATTTGAGAAACTGAAGAACCTCTCAAGGGCCTTCCATTCGACTACAGGAAAGATGGTTCAGGAGAGCAATGCTGCGGAGTGATGAATTTCATTTTCGTGCGTGTGTACAAAGTCAATTTTCATCCAAAGATGCGCTATTCCATGCAGCTGAAATGCCAATTTTTCAAATCCCAGTCATCACTGAAGCTAGTTCGAGGCACTGCGTTTCGCACTTTGCAAATGTCCTGCCACGTTTTGGAAACGTGTTGCTTCATCACGTTTGTGTGTTTGTTTGATGTGCACGAGTGCGTGAAGTGTCACGCACGTCGCAGCTGCAGATCTGGCACGTGCAGACGTGCAGAGCCACCGACGTGCCCCAGACAACATGCAGCATCCCATCTAGTCATCTAGTCACCTCACGACGGCACGTGCAGCGATGCGTCAATTGCACTTGCACCAGCCAGCCAGTCTAGCAGTCTGGCAGGCGCGATTCAGCGATGCGTCAATTGCGTTTGCACTGGTCTGCCCTGCGCGTGCACGTGGTGTTCTGGTTGCTCCATGATTTGCATCATTGAATGCAAACAATGTTCCACAAAAGGAGCAGCGCGGTTTGCACACGCACCAGTGTCCAGCAGTGCACCTGCGCCAGCTGGCTAGCTGGCTGCGCGTGCTGTGGACGGAGAACCAGAGAACTCGCATCGCTAGCTCGTTTTGCCGAGCCCAAACGTCCGACTCTTTGGGCACCCGACTTTCACCACCATTGGAATTTGCAAACGTTCCAGCGTTTGCATTGTCTCATCGGTTCACTCGTTCTGACCGCTGTGCCTGCTGAAGAGCGACAGGATCACGGGACGTGCTGGGTTGAACAATGAACAATGATGACGAACTACATTTCCAAAACGTTGCAAGACATTTGCAGTGTGCGAAATGCATGTGCCTCGAACTGGCTTCAGTGAGGACTGTGACTAGCAAATCAACTAGCTGGTTTTTCAAAATGGCATGATTCAGTCATTGTGAAGCAATGACACTGGCGGCAAAAATCTGGCGGCGCAAGGCCTCCACTCTGAGCAAAAACTTCCTGAAGGCCATGTCCACACAACGATCTACGTTTGGATCATTTGAGGGCCCCCCCAGCAGAACTTTGGTTTTGAAAGAGTCTGGAGCGTCAAAGAATGAAGAGTGGAATCGAAGGAAGAAGCTGGGCCCATGCATGGCTGATCTCATGCACGAGAGAAGTTTGTTTCTCTCTGCATTCAAATGAGTGCAATGATGGATGAGGTGGTTGACACTTTGAACAACTTCAGCATTGCAAAGAGGACAAACCGAGGAAGAGGGGGGCAGATTGTGAACTTCAGCCCTGTGTTCTTCAGTTTCGCAAGTCCCAGCGCGGAGCTGAAGTTTGATCAACACTCCTGAATTGTCATGCCAATCATCGAGACAACACTCAAACAATCTAGAAGCTGGCCTTCCAATGTGGCTCTTCGCCCAGGCTCTGAGTTTGCAGATTGGGGCATCGGGTTTGACGCACGAACAAAAGCTGCGACGCAAGTTGCCATTGGTGGACAGATGAGCCCTGACTCTTCGATTGAGGTCAAGATCTACCAGTTTTGGACAGGTCTGGTCCAAGTTGACTAACGTGTCCAAGCCACAGGCAGATAGGCCACAGGCAGTGATGCGGTGAAGAACAGACCTAGTGTTGTGACGCTGCATGCTGGTGCAGCATTCATGGGTTTCCATTAGGTTTGAATTTGCCTCCTTTCCTTTGCGACGACTACACAACTCAATCCAGGTTTCTAGTATTTCTAGGTTTTTTCCATATATGTGTTGTCGCAGAAAAAAATCCCTTTTGTTTTACAAATTTGGATCATTTTGAAAATTTGAAAAATTTGACTCACCACAATGGACGCCTGAACACCCCACTTGCACAATGCTCCGGAGGTTTAGTTCCTCAAGGAGTGCCGCACCCAGGCAGCTTTCAAAGGTTTTGAAATATTACATTTGGGGAGGTGGAAGCTGGAGAGGAGGGTTCATTTAATTGGAAATATACCGTGCAGGCACAATGTTTGTCCTTAACCGGCCCGATTGATGAAGAATATGAGCTGGTGCACATACGGGCTAAGTTCGGCAAAGGTATCATCGTCATCATCATCATCATTGTTATCGTTATTTCATTTATACAAATTATTCCCACACCGTGTTTGAATTTGACACGCAGCGAGCCTGGTGAATGGTTACGAGCAAATGTTGATGATTATAAGGTGAAAATAGTAGTAGACAGCTGTCATCGACAACACGAGTTTCCAATAGGCACGATGCTGTGACCATTAATTTAAAAGATGCGAGTATATACATATCTAAAGTGGAAGTATTCCCCCACCCCCCCAAAATTTGGGAAATTTATAACCCTCGTCGCTTAGGTTCGACAGTGCACGGCTGGATTTCAAGGGGACCAACTTTGTAATAGCATGAGATACGCCTAAATACATCAACTACACCCTACAAATGAAATCATCGAGGGTTATTACATACTAACATGCGCACACGCACACGCACACGCACACGCACACGCACACGCACACGCACAAACGCAAACACGGTAATGCAATATATTGAATATATTTAATAATCTGATAGGTGGGAACACGTAAGGCGGATGTGGACGCTACATTTGATAAAAGAGCCAAGAACACAAAATTCAAGACAATTCTAAAGAAGAACATCACCAGAGTGTAATACGCTGCTCCGCGAAAGAATTATTAAAGTTTTCTTTTGATCGAAAGAAACAAACTTCGGTGTTCGGTTATTATGCAATTGCGCGACAGTGCGTACTACATCTGATATGACTGAGCGTGTGTATGCGTGTGTGTGCGTGCGCATCTATGTGGGCATTTTGTGCTTATGTCAATATAGGGAGGAGAATAAAGACTCGGATAAAAAAATAACCATCATATACACGAAGAAATCTGGCGAAAAAATAAAACAGAAAAAAGTTAAGGTGTGAAATGATAAGCGGATACAACGATGATGTCACTGATGTTCTCCTCCTCCTCCTCCTTCTTATCGTCGTCCAATTCCTTTCTTTCCTCTTTCTTCTTCTTCTTTTGAATTATGAATCCTCCCTTAACTCGCACAACATTAGGTAGCTACTATTATCCCCTCTTCCGTGCCTAACTGTTCTCATCCTCCTCCTTCTCTTCCTCTTCCTTCTGTTTTTTCCTTCTCCTCGCAGATTGATCTACAGGACTCAAAGAAGGCTCAGGTGTGGTTGCAAATTCTTAAGACCTGGCAGGTAATATTTACTCATCTTCACGTCATCGTCGTCGTCGTCACCAGCAGCAGCAGTACAATAGAGAATCCTCGCATCTCGAAGCTGCGCTGGAATAGATCGATGATGCTTCTATTACGCCCTTGCTGATAGATAGATACATCTTGTGCAAATGATAAATTGTATCATCACCCATTAGCCGTATGAGAAGGAGCTGCAGGACGTTAGAGAAAGCGAAAATCTAGATCCCCAAGACTCAGGTGTTGGATGGAGATTTCATAATCTCACCCCCCCACCCCCATCCCCACCCCCTCCCCCTTCCCTTTCCTTTCCTTTTGCATAGATTAAAGAGAGAAGAGTCCTACTTGTTGGGTTACTGGGAGAAGGAAAGTTAGAGAAGGCGTTCTGCCCCTCTTATGAACCATTAACGCTAGTGTCATCTTCCAAAGTGTCCTCTCATCATTCATATCCTCTTCGTTTTGTCGCACCACAGATGGAAATAGAAAGGAAGAGGGAGGAGAAGAAGGGGGTGGGAGCGAAAAACGGAGAGTCAAGGAAAAGGAGGTCGCTTCTCTGAGGATGATGAATACACGCCATTACTACATCTTACAACCACCAGTAGAGCTCCTCGTACATTCGAATGGCAGCATGATGATGATGATGATGATGCAGAACAGCGCTAGAGCTATACCCATCCACGACAGAACGATTAGGAGATCATCTGCATGCACTCGAGTATCAGGAGATAATACGCCAATACCCAAATATATAAATATGTATATATATATATATATATATATATATATATATATATCAGAACGCCATGGGCCACGGTAACAACCGACTGGATCAAACAGGCATAGGCGAGGACATCCGAAGATCGCAGAAGGCCAATGGTAGCGATACGACCCTCGCCAGCTCTCACCAAACGAGGGGGGGGACGGAGGACCTGGCGGACAACGGCTACATGGAGCTCGATATTCGGCTTTCCCCCCCCTTCGATCCCGTCGACGCAGGGTTCCCGCAGGGGTACTCGCCGCAGTTGAACCTGGCCATCATCGGCCAATTCAAGAAGGGGGGGGGCAAGGGGTCGAATAACAAGTTGCTCAGGGTGATCGAGTTTGACGCAAAGGCGGGGCACGACCGGTGCGTGTGGGTGTGCGCATGCCTGTATGTGTGTATGCGTAGGATTGCCTTTGATCTCTTCCTTCTCTCCTCCTCCCTCTCTAGCCGTCACTTTCCCCTTCCCCTTTGCACTGTTGTATGTCGCCATCCTAACACACACACACACACACACACACACACACACACTCACGCGCTCACTCACGCGCTCAAATGTGCAGAAAACAAAGCACGAACACGACCACAATTCAAAAGTCATCTCCTTTTTTGTATTTCCCAATCATCACATCCACTGAGGCTTTATCACCCTCATCCTTTTCATCACGACGCCGTCGTCGTCGTCACTATCTACGCTTCTTCTCTAGCTTCGCATGGCGGAGGGTACGGCTGGCCATTGATGTGGCGGATTCTCTACGAAAGAATGGCGGTCGACTGGTGGTGCGCTTGGAAGACGTCAAAACCAAACGGATGTTGCTTGTGCACAAACGGGCCTCCTTCTTCTTCGACGAGGCTAAAAAGAAGGATAGTCGCGAGCTCGGAATCAAGGTGAAAGAGCCGGTGAAAGACGCTAAGTATGAGATAGTTCCCAAGGCTTCAATGAAAATCAGTGTGAAGGTACTTCGACGCATATTCACGATGATATGGCTCGTACGAACTGCCGCGGAAATGCAACGGTTCCAAATGCACCACGGGGAATAAATCATCGTATCTATTTTGCAAACAACCTGCTATATCGACGATTCTCGTCCCGAGAAGCGGCGATTTGTCGTGTCTCAAGGCGAAGATGTAGCGGAATAACAGTGTGTGTGTGTGTTTGTGTGTGTGAAGTATCAATTTATGACAATCCCCCCCCCCCCCCTGCTGTCCCAACCAGATCGTGAGAGAGAAAAGTTCGGGCGGTGATGACGAGAAAAAGCCCGTCCTTGCAAGTGCAGATTTGGGTAGAAGAGAGGCCGCTCGGGACGAGGGCATTGAAATGGTTGCTCTCAATAACAAGAGGGAGGGGAAAGACGTAGAGGCGACTCGTAACAGAGATAAAGACGATGATCCTGCACGTCACTCTGATCAACATCAAGTATTCGAGAGAAAGAACACCGAGCCCGTCATTGCGGTATTAGTAGTATTTCTAGTAGTAGCAGTAGTAGAAGTAGAAGAAGAAGCTAAAAGATGACGCCACTCGCAGTATAGGAAAAAAATAGGCAATAAAAGCCTCCTATGGCATTCGTCATCTTCATTGTCATCAGCACTATCATCAACAGCGCACACCTCCCTTACCCCAAGCACCAACGCCATTGATTGATCTTTGTCGCGTCATAACACCACAGGCCGCAGGTTTGGACGAAGAAGACTCGGCGGGGAAGAAGCTTGCAAAGGAGGGGGAGGAGAAGGAAGACAAAAACAACTACAAGGAGCTCCCCAAGGTTGAAGCAAGGGGCACAGAGCCTCTCGACGACGACGACGACGACGACGACGAGAGGCAGAGGCGGGAGGAACTTCTGCATGGCCAACGGCGTACGGAAGAGATTCGCCCCTCCGCCAATGTAGAAATGCAGGAGATGGTTATGCGAAATGACGACGACGGAGAGGGGGGGGGGGTAGATCATGCTGCGAGGGATGCGTCCGGAGGCAGCGATGGAGGCGAGGGGAAGGCTGACGATGCGAAGAACAAACCGATGGTAAAGAGCAGCAATGATAAGGTTGTTGCAGGGGGGGGGGGGGGGGGGCAGGACGTCAGTGATGAGCAATACCAATCGCCGCCTCCTCTGCCCGAGCGGTCTGAATCGGTCATGAGCGAGAATATCGACAGCGCACCACCCAATGGCGGACGAAGAGGGGAGATGGACATCGTTGTTGAGAGGCATAGCAACAACGACGACAACAACGATGACGGTGGCGGTGATGATGATGATGATGATGATAGTGACGTCGCGGAGCCTGTGTCGCTGACACCGGAGGAGAAGGAGAGCAAGCACAATCTCAACGTAAACGATCGGAAACGAGGTTGCCCAACTTTAGATAGAAAAAAAACCACGTTTTATTATATTGCATATGTTCATATCGTCACTTACATATTCTCCCTCACGAAGCCAGCCTTAGCGTGATCTTGCAGTGTGGTTGGGTGTGTCTCTTTTTACGCGTGCCAACGGGGAGATAGATGCCACTACATCGCTGCGTAATCCATGTGATGACAACGATATTGATGATGACACACACACACACACACACACACACACACACACACACACTCAAATACACAGGGCAAAGCGAGGTAATCGGTGTTGCTGTGGACACTTTGAACCTGAAGGACCAGAGCTACGGCACGGTCTTCTACAGCGATGCAGATAAGTCGGGCGGCGACGACAACGCCACCGTATTTGGCACCCCCGACGACAAGTCCCGTGAAGACGTTTCCATAACAGATGATTCCAAAGCGAGTGGCGATGATCTACAAGGTTACCGTAGCGTTCTAAAATGCACCGTATCGACACGCACATTCGGAAAACAGAGGACGGGGAGAAGGGGGATGGGGGGGGGCAACGAGGGTGTAAAAAAACGAAATGTGAGAATCAAGGGGAGGGCCTGAACGCAAGCAATCCGCAATTGATCGGACATAATGGAGACATCATCACCGCCCCCTGTGTACGATGATATCCAACAATTTAACAACAGTGCTACCCCAAGGAACCGCGGTACGAAGAAAGCTACAACCGAGAGAGCATAGATCCCAAAGGTGATGATCATCACACGAGTAACTTCCCCGAAATTCAAAGCGAGCGAAAGCATCGATGATGATATCTAGTGGCCATGCGACGCTGTTCGTTGCCGTGATGACAGGGATCATCGGCGCTCGAGCTTGTGTGTTTGGGGGGGAGGGGTCAATAGCCAAACACAACATATCATGATCAGCATCACCATTATATCATCAGCATCGTCAACTTAACCTTTCTCGCATTGTGCTCATTGTTTTTCCTTCTCCTCCTCCGCCTCCTCCTCCCCCTCCGCCTAAGAAATGATGTCGACGCTGTTGATCGGTTTGGGGAGCACCGAGTTGATGAAGAGAAGGCTACTGCCGATGAGCGCATAAAGCAAATCTCCTCAGTCTCAACGCTAACGAAGGTTCCTAGATGCTGCGATGATGCTTCACTTTCCCATTGTAAAGCCGCAACGACATCTCTCCGCACGTGAGCTCCTCATATCAGTGAGTGCGGGGATGTGTTGCTTTTTATTGGCTCTCACTCTCTCCTTTTCTGCTGCAATTGATCGAGGACGACACGTGAACATAAAACAACAAACAACAAACGACACACAAAACACATACACAAAACAGAAAGCCAACGGCAACAGTCAAAGGGCGATAACACGATTGAAAAATGACTGCTTTGCAATGACAAAATCCACAGCTGATTCTCTCTCTCTCTCTCTCTCTCTCTCTCTCTCTCTCGCTGTATATATATATATATATATATATATTATATTTAATTGGAATAATACATGTTGCTTATTCTATTCCTTGCATCTGCTTCTTTTCCCCCTATCTGATCTGCCGTCGATATCATCCTAGTTTCGGCTTGGTAGCGTACGAGCACTGCCTAGAATCGAACCGGCCCCCACCACCATCTCCTCCTTCTTTGACCAGAATCAGGTGAGAGCGCCATAGCAATAAGACGAACTTTATGCAGACTTCCAGTAGAAACACTTGCTGAGAGATGGGGAGGGGGGGGGGCATGGAGGGTATCGTCACGGCGCTATGCTTATGTGAAGCATCATGATTTTCGAGGTGCGCATGCCACAGAATAATAGTTGAAATGGGGGGAGGATTTTGATCAGAAAACAACGATGATACGCCGTGCTGCAGGGTCTTTGACGGTGTTCCCTCTCATTTAGCATTGAGATCTTAAGCCGGATACGTCCTATCTGTGAACTTATGCTTATCTTATCCTCTCTCCCCCCCCTTCCCCCCCCCCCCCTTCTTCCGTGTCCACCAAATACCATAATGTATCAGAAATACGAGGTTCTGCTTCTCGCATCCGGAAACACCCAAATCTTCCTTGGCATGCCAGGCCGCCAAAGCAAGGAGGAGAAGAAGCTTAAGTTGAAAGCGATGAAAGACAGCGACTCAGCGTCGTCGTATGCGCACGATGTTACGTTAGCTACGTGGAATGATGATACAGGTGGTGAAGGAAGAGGGGGGTGGACCATATTTGCAATAGCAGCATGCATGAATCGACGTACGAGTGCCAGAAAAGAAATCGCTGAGATGCAATGTGAATACGCACTATGGACAGAGAGGGAATGATGAAATTGTACTGAATGGGGCTGTTATGTGTGTGGGGGGAGGGAGGGGGGGGGGGGGGAGAGAGAGAGAGAGAGAGGAAGGGAGACTCTGCTTTTCCGAAAGAAGTTGTCAGTGAGCACCTTTAACGACGACATTCACATTCCTTAATGCGTGTGCGAGTGTGTGTGTGTGTGTGTGTGTGTGTGTGCTCACCTAATCCACAGCATAGCTGTGATGAGGTAATGCATATTTTCATCCATCTTTCAGCCAATCAACCCCCATCCCATTTCTCTGCCGCTCTTTTGCCTTTCTCCCCCCCCCCCTCCTTTTTCTTTCTCCGTAACAGTGGAGAAGGGCTGGCTGATGCGGAAGAACCACCGCGGCGATTTCTACGAAATCGTGCCGTGGCAACGAAGGAACTTGATGCTGGGAGTCTCACCACCCGCTGAAGTTTCTCCCTTGTCGTCGACGCGCATCGTGTTGAGTGAGATAGATGACGGGACGGGCATGCAGCGCTGGCGGGTATCTAAGAACAAGAGCGAGGAGTTTCGCTTGGAGGTGAATCGTCACGTGCGCGGGGAGACTCTTCGCCTCGGTCCGTTACTCCCCCATTAGGACTTCCCGTCCGATTGATGACGATGCTCTCAAGAGATTTGTTCATTGGGAAGGGGAGGGGGGAGGGGGGAGGAGGATGTTGCCTTCTCATTATTCATTTTATAGTTACTGTCGTATCATGCTGCTACCCATCTTATTATTACTCTCTCTCTCTCCTTCTTTCCCTCTGCATGCTCTCGCTCCCCCGCTCTCTATCGCTCCCACGCCAGGCTATTCATCACAAGCGAAGCTGCAGATCATACACACACCAGCCACGGAGGACTTGAGGAGGAAGAAGAAGAAGACCGACCGCGGCGTCCAGGAGCAAAACTGTAAGTATTCAACTGAAGAGAGGAATAAAAGTATAGAGCACTCTGATCGCGTGCTATCAGTACCATCGTCTCCCTCATGAGATAAAAGAAAGCTTCCGTCATGAGTACCCCCCCCTCCCCCCCCCCCCCCTCCCCCCCCCAAAGGCTTACGCTGGAAGATACAGCCCTACGGTACCGCGGAGAGGGAGCAGCTGCAGCGTTTTCAGTACAGAGACCGACTGAAGCAAGTTGTGGAGGCCATCGGTAGGCCAACAGAACGTCCGGAGATTGGCGGGGAGAGTCGGGGGGGAGGAAGAAGATTCAATCAAGGAGCACTCGAGAGGAAAGCGAGGAGGGGTGGGGTTAAGAAAGAAGGCAACAAGGCCATTCCTTACATTGTCATCTGTGAAAAGCAGTAGTAGTCACTGCTGCCGTTGTTGTTGTTGTTGTCTTTCCTCTCCTGCTCACTGACGACGATTTGCTTATTATTCTTCTCCTCCTCAGGTTTGCGGCTGAAGAAGAAGATGGTGTACATACAGAGGCTTGAGGCTGTACACAATGAAAAGCTTGAAGAGGTACTACTACTGCTAGTAGCAGCAGCGGTGGTGGTAGTATGAGAGGAGGCCTTTCAAATCCTTATGAAAAGAGATGGATATAGATTGTTGATCTCTCTCGCTATCATTGCTGCTACGGTGAGTCTCATTATTATTATTGTCCGTGTTCCCCTATCTTCCCCCCCCCCCCCCCTTTCTATTTGTTGTCTCTCCTAGCTGAAGGGCCCTTACAATGAGTGGCAGCTACGAATTGAGGTGCTCGATGGGTCAGGGCTCTGTGTTCGTGATAGTAACGGTAAGAGCGACCCGTACATCAAGCTACGACTATTCAGGTATCTGTATAGAGGGAGAGGGAGAGAAGGGGGGGGGGGGTAGGCTCGGATATGTAGACCTTATGAATTTCTCTTCTTCCTTTACATTGCAGGACGATATTCGTCTTAAGAGTCAATTTTTCGTCATCATATAAAGAATTTTCTCCTTGTCTTTTACTTCCATGGATCAATATCATTATTTCCTCCTCCTCCTTATACTACTACTACTACTACTTCCTCTTCTTCCTCCTCCATCTCTTTTCCTTCTTTCGTGCAGACATGACAAAGAGATCTTTCTACACAACGGGAAGAGCGAGCGCCAAGTGTAATGGATGCTGCTTCGCCTTTGATGATGCGATGATTTGTCGCTTGTCATTATCATCCTCTATATCGAGGAGAAGAAGGATGATGGTGGTGGTGATCTGTGATGATGATGCTTACAGCGTGTTGCTTCTAAACTTATGCTGCCAGTCAAACAACAGCGATGCGTAGAACTGGTAGTGAGATCAAACGCTCATATGCTCTCTTTCCCCCCTCCTCCTCCTCCTCTTCTTCCTGATCGTCTCCAGGAGGAAGGGCACGTTGAATCCGAAATGGAACTACGAGATCAAGGGTATCGAGCAGCACCATAAGGACGATTTCACCCGTATTGAGCTGGAGTGTTGGGACAGGTGTGTGCGTGTGTGCGTGAGTGCCCCCCCCCCTCTCTCCCTCTCTGTGTGTTTTACATGTTAGTGTTGATGCTATTCAAAATCGGGAAGAGAAGGAAGAGTGTAAGGGCTACTACTGATAGTGATATATCATAATGCTTGGGAGTCGTTAGAGTCCATTAGCTTTTTCCCTCTTTACCTGTTAATCACGCATATGCTACTCGTCGCCAGCGATTTCTTTGGCTCGAGCGATTTCATGGGAATACACATCATCACGAGGGCGGATCTTATCGAGGCTGTAAAGAACAATCTCAGCGAAGGTTGGCACCTGATGATGATGCTTAAGATGATGATGTTAATAATGCCGATGATGATAATGATGACAATCAAGATGATAATATAAAACATAAAAACAGCACCGTACAGACGCGCACACTGTATATGCGCTGTGTCTCGCAATGAGAACCATGTTATGACGACTGGCGGCTGTATGTATTCGCCTCCTCCTTTTTCTCTCTACTCGGTGTGTAGATGAGCAAGGGAGCTATACCTTTTCACTGAATCTCCATGAGTACCCGTGGGGGAAGAAACCGAAGAAGGGCGATGACCCTGTCAAGGGCTTTATCAGACTCAAGATCGAGCACCACCAGAAGGACGAATTTCGTCGTGCGGAAATTCTCGGTCTCAATGAATGACTTGTGCATGGAGGAGCTCTTGTCAAAGCAGCAGCATTTGTTTCGGCTTTGCCTCAGCGTTGTTTCTTAGTTTTTTGATTGCCAATGATGATGATGAGGAGGAGGAGGATAATGGTGGTGAGGAGGCGGTCTGGAGAAGCTGTGCGGGATTTGTTATAATATTTTTTGATAAATATATACACACACACACACACACATATATATATATATATATATATATATATATATATGTGTGTGTGTGTGTGTGTGTATATTTATCAAAAAATTTATATGTTTATCATGCATGGAATATAGGGGTGGGGTAAGGGGGGTGGTTGCGAGGGAGATGGGAGAGTCTGCAAAATTAAAGGCAATAATCATTGCTGTCGTCGTCTTTCATCTGATTTTGCTGCCATTACTCGCTTAGGACTCTCGCCAAATCAAGAGGATGCTGACTTCATGTTTAATGTCTTGGATTTGGAGAGGAAGCATGGTAACACGGGCAGATGAGAGTACAGAGGGGGAGGGTGTGTGTATGTGTAAGTGTGAGTGTGAGTGGGAGTGTGAGTGTGTAAATCTTGACACCGAGATTTTACATGTAAAGTGCACCTGCTCCCCATGACCATGCAACACGATTCCGCACATAATAATCCCATTTGTCGGCCAGCAGATTCACCATGATCATCAAAGCCGGTTCTTATCATCCTCATCGCAATTTACTCTCTCCCTGACACACACACACACACACACGCACGCACACGCACGCACGTACACGCCTCTCTCAACACGCTGCTCATGATGCCATGCTGCAGCGAACATCGTGGTGGGAGCGGAGATCCTAAGCAGCTTCGATGGGTACATGATGGAGGTGTCCGTCCTCAATGCGAAGCTAGATGCCACGTCTAGGTGGGAAGACACTCATTCATTTCGCCAAATAGAAAGAAATGTCTGCCTCTGCTGCGAGTGATGATGACGATGCCGCGCCGATGTTGTTGGTGGAGATGATAGCGATGATGATGATGATGATGATGATGATGATGATGGACGCAATGCTGCTTGTATTAGAGTACACAGAGATGCAGCAAGAGCAGATGTTTGAATTTTGGCGGTATGAGGATGATATCTGTCGCCATCGGCATGCTCACGGGGCTATAACTCCTTCCCCCACCACCGCTGCCACTTACCTTAGGAGGCGAAAGAACCCATACGCTCGTCTGAAGCTCTACAATCAAAAGGGGGGCAAGTTCTTTAAGAGGGAGGCTAAAGAAAAGTGCAAAGGGAATAGGGCGAACCCGGTACTACCTCCATTAGAAAGAAGAAGAAGAAGGAGAAGGAGAATATGTAGATGTAGACGAATACTGCGCACCAAAAAATCCCTATTCAACGCCATCTGCTCCATCGATTCGATGCTTGCTGCCTACCTGCTGCTGCTGCTGCTGCTGCTGCTGCTGCTGTGGCCTGTGGCGGTGTGATGATGCTGGCTGAGTGCCTTACCGGCGTTTCTATTTTATGATGGAAAAGGTATGGGATGATTGCACGTTCCGCATCCCGGAGGAAGCATGTATAAACTTCTCCGAAATGAGGCTTGAGCTGCACGACTCCCGTAGCAATGAGGTGATTGGGTGCGTTTCGTTGAAAGCAGACCAGCTCCTAGCGCAACTGCAGGAAGAGCGGTAATGATATATGTTGGGTGCCGCGCACTATATTTAATCGCGCCGCACACAAAGTAGAGAACAAACGGGCCTAAGCGACAGTCTCAGCCTGCGATCATGGCGCTGCTTACGTTTTGGGAAATAGTTCAAGTCTTTCCTGTTGTCGTCGTCGGCAGCGGCGGCGGCGGCGGCACTGTCGCTTGTCTAAAATGATGGCAATAATTTATGAATTCGTAGGGTTGCTTACGGAGCTGGGAATGTTGAGAAGAGCTTCACTCTGGCCCTCGGCGACAGGCCACACCACAGAGACAGGGTACAACATTTCGATAAAAGAAAAACAACAACAATAACAACAGCAAGAACGAGAAGAAATAAAGGCAGAGTACAAATCATGATCATCATCATCATCATCATCACCATCACCATCACCATCATCATCATCACCATCGCATCCTCACCGTCATCTGGTAGGTCCCCCACGGGCAACGAGTGTCCTTCATAATCAAGCTTCTTCCCGCCGACGACGAGGAGGGGGAGGTCTTCCAGGGCGAAGTGCAGATGGCCAACCCCCATTCTAATTCCGACACGGAGGAAGATAATCTTATCCGTCACCACAGGCCCATGTTTATTTCCTTCAAAATCAACGCGCGATTGGGAGTCGGCGGCAAGCACGCGGGCGTGGAACAGATCGTTGCAGAAGCATCCCAACGCCTTCGGAGAAGCAGCACCAGTGCCGTTGAAAAGGTGGTCCTATTTGCCTCTCAAAAACCGACGAAACTCTCCCTCGCGTCGTCGCCGCCGCCGGAGGAGAAGGAGGAGGAGGAGGAGGAGGAGAAACATCCGCAGCCGCACGCAACGATCTTCGTCAACATCCCAGCGAAGAAGCTGCAGCTTTCAGAGCCCCTGTACATACGCCTTTACCGGGATTATGACGACGCCAACAAGGACGAAGACGATGGAGATAAGCAGAAACAAAAGCGCGCGGAGGCGATGATCATGGAGGCTGAGATCGAGAATGTCCTCAAGATTCGCTCGGGGTCTGAGTTTAAGACAAGGCACGGCCATACGCTGCAGATTGCTGGTATAGAGTTCCCAGAAGACTGGGCCTGTACTCAAATACGGGTTGCCTCGGTGGTTTATATGCACTGTCTACTATACTTTAAATAAGTTACGTGTGCGTGCGTATGTGTGTGTGTGTATGTGTGTGTGTGTGTGTGTGTGTTGTGAGCCTGTGAGGTGGTTGTTGACGAAAGCATACAAAAGGACAAAGAATGCTATAATTGTTCGATGTCGTGGGAAGAGACGTCGTCCTGATTGAACCGTGCCAATATTCCATCTTCACTCTCCCCTCCCCGTTGTGCAGCACATCCAAGGTGGCGACCTCGAAGCCCTTAGCAAAGCTCTCTGTTAGTGTGAAGGAGGGAAAGTGTATTCTTCCTTTAACCAGCGCGGAGAGTTGTGTCCGGGCCTACGTCGTTAGCAGCACAATCCTCGAGGATGTTCAGCGCCGGCTCCAGAAGAAGCGCCACGGCGGAAAATACCACGACAGTAACCACAGCGGCGATGTAAAACTATTCGCTAGCCAGCCGATCCCGTCGCCTTTTCTTACGCGCGAGACTTTGAGCAGGGCCTCGCTCGACTCCGCTGCCCTCCCCTCGAGGAGTAACATAGGTGTGAACCCTCTGTATCGTTCCGAGGCCGCATGGGAGGGGTGGGGGATACCAGTGGAGCCTGGAGACGTCCTCGTTTTGGAAGTTCTTAAGAAGAGGGGGGGGGACAACGACGACGATGAGAGCGCGTTGGCTTGGGAGAAAGATGGGAAGCAGCGAAAGGCGGAGAGGAAGAAGACGGACACAGGCGACGATGATGGTGATGATGCCTCCTTCAGTGACGTAAACGAGGCCGCATGCTTCACCGCTATTCGTATGACAACGAGAGAGTTGACCCCTGCTGGAGGGTTGGCGGATTGCTCAAGTATCGACGTCTTTTTGCCTCTCCTCCCCCCCACCACGGACTTCCATTCCTCTGGCCCCGCAATTGAAAATGCGTGTAGAGCCACCAGCGAGTGGATTCGAAGGTCTCTTCCCCCAGAGGGCTCCTCTCCCTCCTCCCCCCCCTCCCATAACATCATCCAAGTAGCGCTGGCGGATTATCCGTGTGGGTTCCTCCATGTCGTCATGGACTTTACGTCGAAGGCCTACGCACTGAAGAACCAGTGGAAGAGCTTCCCGATCAACGCCACGGCTGTGCTATTGGACGCCATGCGCGAAGGCAAAGTGATACAGGATGGGCCTTGCACGCTCACAATATCGGAGGAAATGGTATCTAACTTTGATTAGAGGCGAGAGTGAGAGGGGGGGGTGGGGGAGAAGAGGTGGATAGGAATGGGTTGCAGTGATCAATTCACCGCGATCTAATCGTTCTGGTCGTTACCGTCGTCCTCCGTCTCCCCCTCCCCCCCTTCACGACCTCCAACTCCCAGGAGAGCGCCAGCTATCAGTTCGCCGCCAGTGATATTGCTGATGAGGATGCTGATGCCAATATGGAGAGGAGAAAGGAGACGAAAGCTAGGAGATTCGTTGCAGGTGGGAGATATTTATGTTAAAACTCATGCTTATATATATACAGAATTCGAACAATTGCAGCTTTATTATCATAACCCTCTCTATCCCCCTTCTGCTCCTCCTCCTCCTCCTCTCCTCCTCCTCCCCGCAATTAGCCGAGATTCTGCGCCTCGAGGCTCGAAGGAGTGGGTTTCGCATTTTGTTCAAAAACGTGACGCTTGACGTGACTCCTGACGCTAATGCGGAGAACGAAAATGCGTGGTATAAGTGGTTCATGATGCTTCAATGCCTCCACGAGAAGGCTCTCAAGAGAGGGCCCATTGATCGTGGTTAGAATGATGCCACCACCGCCTCGAGAACATCTAGCTAGCAGAGAGGGGGAGAAAAAGAGAAGAGAGAGTGGGGGGGGGAGGGGGGGCTAGAATCGTAGTTCGGCGATGCTGTTTAGGTTTAGATTTACTATAAAACACAGATTGATATTATTGTGTGTTGTATGTTGTGTACTGTGCTGTGTGTGTGTGTGTGTGTGTGTGTGTTTGGAACAAGATTCCGTCCAAACCGTTCGTAAGATCATCGGCGCGGTACAGAAACAGCAAAGTGATATGCAGGAGCTCATAGAACTCGTCGAGACGAAGAAGGAGGAGCTTCAGAGGGTGAAAATGCTCAACGAGAGGAACTCAATCGAGGCTATAATGGAGGATGTCGCTTCGAATGCTTTGCTGGAGAAGCTACACGCAGAGCGAAACGATGTCCCCTCAATCCACGGTAAGTGGGAGGACAAAAGAGAAGAAGAGCGAATTGGGAAGTAGAAGAAAATGTAGCGCGAAGAAAATGCAGGCAAACAGCAACCTTCGTGCCGACAAATTGTACAAAAATGATACGAACTAAAGTATGTATTTTGTTGCTTTGCCATTTAAGAATGATCGTTGCCCTTAAATTTTGATGATTGACGTTTGCAGAGATGAAGGGAGGAAATGCAGTTGCCATAGCTGCAACACATGGAATGAGCTTCGACGGTCTGCCATTTCCCTTAGAATATTACAGGGGGAGAAGCAATTACGAGAGGCTGCTCAGCGACATAGCAGAAACTGCCGGCAAATATCTAGATCTTCTTGCTATCGAAGCCACGGAATTATCCTAGGTATTAATTTTTTCATGTACAAAGTAAGCTTAGAAACGACATGTGGTCACTCACCGCATTCTTAAGCCAGATCGTGTACATGGATGCAGCAACCTGAGGTGTGTGCATGCACATTTGGAACACACGCTACGATGCATGGACACAGCCTAGACATTGTTCATGTGTGTGTGTGTGTGTGTGTGTGTGTGTGTGCGTACACGTGTTGTATATGGTACCCGTCATAGCATCCTAGCATTCCATCTTCGCATCGCCGACATGGAATCATGCGCATCGTATCAATTGTGTGACATCTAGATCTGTGCAATGTGACAAAACATGATGCGCTGCATGCAATGATGTGTTTGCAAGACTAGTCAATCTAGCAATGTCATTGCTGGCATCGTTGTGCTTTGACTGAAGACATGCTAGCATGCAGCAGCATGACCCAGTGACGTCTAGACGTGCAAGCAAGTGTAACACTTCACCGAATCGACACTGCGCCAGGACATGACGATCGATTGTGTCATGATCTAGACAATTAGAAACGTTCACAACACAAGTCTGCAACGAACGTTTGCACAACGCTGGGACGATTTGCATGGACTGATGGAGATTGCCAGATTGCTGTTGGCGTGCTGCCATTGCAATGGTTGCGTTCACAGGCAAAAGGAAGGCACGGTGAGGCGAACAGGCAAGTGCACCTCAAAGTGAAGACAATGAGGGAAAAAAACGTTTCCAAAGTGTTGCAAGACACTTGCAACGCACGAAACGCAGTGCCTCGAACTAGCTCCAGCTAGCCAGTGAGGACTGACTGCTGGTGAGTGAAACCGGGGAGCCAACTTTTTCTGACTTTTCCCCATGCTGCACCAACAGACCACCAACGAAGATCGAAACGGACCAGTTGTGAACAAGAGTGTGCAAGCGCCGCGGAGTTCAACAAGTGATCGAACGAGTGAAACGTGAGTGAGCAAACGAAGAGACAACGATGGCGCAGCTGAAGGGATCACCGAAAGTGCCAACTTTGGAGCGTCCACTTGCTGAAGAACGGAATCATTTGATTTGTTGATTGATTCGAGTGCATTTCGACATTGAAGTGTTTCCAACGGTGATGATCATCAGGCCAGAATTGCAGAGCAACGACTGGTTTCTCGCTTGAATTTTTCTCCCCTTCATGACAATCTCCGCATCCCCTGTGGTGCAATGAAACCGTGAAACAATGATGACAAACCACGTTTCCAAAACATTGCAAGA
>ADNK01001754.1:0-15000 GCA_000320545.1 Bigelowiella natans CCMP2755
ACGCGTGTACACACATATCGGACCTATAGTGTCCCATATATATATATATATATATATATATATATATATATAGAGAGAGAGAGAGAGAGAGAGAGAGAGAGAGAATGTTGGGCGGAGTGACAAGTAAGCGTCACTAGTTTCGTTCAAAAATTGCTTCTTATCGAGCCAACGTGGATTATTCGTGGCCAGACTTTGATTTTTGTGTTTTCGCAGAGAAATGAAGAGGACAGCGGGCAGCAGGACAATGGAGATGACTCAAGTGTGCGTTCTGCTGCACTACCGATGCCCCCGCCCTCTTCAGATGCAGAATGATGACGTAGTAGAAACAACCCTGTAGTAGCAACGCGTATTAGTACAGTACTTGTAGCGCGATGAACCTGGGTGAATTGCTTTGCAAATGTACTCCTTGCCGCTCGTTCATGACAACTGCCAGGCTGCTAAGCATCAATGAAATGATACAGTCGCAGTTAATAACTAGACGAGTATGCCACAGCTGCCTCTTTTAGCGGAGCATTCAGTCTATAGCAGTGTCCGCAAATGCCCAATTGCAAACAGACACGATGTACAAATCTGCTGCGTGCATTTAGATCTTGTGATCAGTGCAGCGTCACGTGTGGCCAATCTCTACTTCCACACGCACACATGCGAGATTTTTAATTCATGCGAGCCCTGATAGTTTTGCCGGGGCGGGCAGAATAAAATGTGAGAGCAGCTGGTGCAACGCACAATCGTCAGCAGCACGTACATCATGATCTGCACGATGACTCCATTTTCATGCACGCGCAATGAAAATGGCACATTGTGTCCCGCTCACACATCTAGATATGGCAAAGCATCTTGTGCCTGCTAGCTACTAGAGTAAATGGATCAATTGACAAGTGATTGTCACAGCTGATCGAGAGTTGATGGTTTCTGCCGCTGCACAGGGATGGGCATGTAGCTAGATAATAAATTGGGATGCCTGCTAGCAAGTACACAACATGTCGAATCATTTGCTTTGAAAATCATTTGCAAACTGGCTTTGTGCTATTTCTATGCTTTCATATGATCAAATTTACTTTGTTCGCTTCCTTTGAATCACCCCCGTCGCAAAACGGAATCTTTTCATTTACTTTTGCGCTTCTAGTTCCACGACCGTTTGAAGGAGTAATCGTTGAATTGTCACGGTGTTGACTGCCGAGTCCTGAGCCCGTCATAGCTGTACTAGGGCGCGAAACGCGACAATCGACCAAGCTATCTTCGGACTTTCTGGCCGTGTCTTTCGCAAATGACCCCTTGGAATCTCTTTGAAGGAAATTCTGATCCACTGAGTCTACAGATGTGGCTATTTGGTAATGTCTTTTGGATCCTGACTGCCCTTGCGCGTAGCTTCTCCCCTGCTCTATCGAGTCAATTCTCCCTCGCTGCTGGCCAAACGACTCGATTCTACCGCTCACCACAGCACCCCCCCCGCTCGATCCGAGTTTCATCTGAATCTTTGACATCTGCACGCTAGTGCCTCCAATACTTGACGATTGCAGCATTTTTCCCTGCCTGCCAATGGAACTATGAGGTTGCGAAACAACCGAGCTTCCACCCCCTGTTCTCCGTCGGCGAGTGCCTCCCCTACTTCCCTTGCTTGTAGAGGTGGTGGCAGGACTTGCCATCTTACGCACTTTGTTTTTTAGCATGTAGAGGATCGCGGTCAGTCCGCACGCATCGAAAATAAGCGAGAAGAGGAAAAATAGGTAGATGCTCCTGCGAAGGCTGAGCATGAAGATGTTGCTGCAGCAGCTCAGGAACATGGAAATTGTAACAAGATATACCATTCGCTCGAATCGCCTTGCCTGTGCTAGCTTATCCTCCGCCATTTTGGCCACCTTTGAGGCTAGCACCAGCCCGTAGACAAAGTAGCCAAACATCAGGATGAGAGTGAGAGTCACAATCACAATCGCCACGTACTGGTGCGACAGGTCAATGACGAAGAACAGAGCCCCTGCGACCACCATGCAGGTACCCATCGAGACCGCTGTCGCAGCATACCGCTTCTTAAAACGGCTGAAAGGATCTTTCGATAGTCGCGAGTTGTGCACCAAACTCGCCCATTGGAACACTGTAAGGCTATACAGAGAATAGTTGAAGAGGTACGGCAAGGCTATCAGGCCCAGTACGATGCCGAAGTGTAAGCTTCCCTGCTCGAAGCCTTCGATCAACCGCGCAACCTGTGTCATGGCGTGAGAGGAATGTGTGTGTGTGTGTGTGTGTGTGTGTGCGTGCGTGTGAGAGTGTGAGTGAGTGAGTGATTGTGTGTGTGTGTGTGTATGTGTGTGTGTGTGTGTGATTGTTTTTTATACTTTTGTGTTTTTAGGAAAATCGCAGGGAAAGCAAATGCACTGCTGTGAGGGAAGCGAGTTTGGCATTTTGGTCACTCACCATCAACACGCTTACGATCCGAGTTATAGCGACCGCAAATATGAGAAGGTGCGTCCAGACTACGTGCTTTATCCTGAAACCACCCTTCCCTAACCGAGCAACTTGCAGAATGGCGACAGCAGCAATGACACCAAACAAGCCCACCATTCCCCAATAGCCAAACTCGGCGTCGTTCTCCTCCGCGGCGCAGGTCGCTTGATCGGCAAGCAGAGTAAACTCGGTGAGATGGTTGCAAACGCAGGCGTGGAGACCCCCGTCCACCGTGCCGTTGTACACGCACCCCTCGTCGCTCCAGACCTGGAGGAGCGGGTTCCAAAAGCTACATACCCTCCGGAGCCCGCACTTCTCCTTCCGGTCCGAGCTCAGCGCAATGGTGACGTTTGCATTCGAGTCGCGGCCCTGCGATGAAGAGTTGAACGACAACAATCGCGAGCCGCTCATATTGTAGAGGTTCACCGAGGCTACGTCGGACGATGCGAAATCCGCCACCGCATTCGTACGAATGGCGCCTACGCGAAAACTGGTACCTCCAAGTGATTGAAGGAATTGTTGTTGTTGTTGTTGCTGCTGCTGCTGCTGCCTGCATTGGGCGAGGGAGGCTACTGCGACTCGTAGGAGAGTGAGCACATTCCTCGGCCGTTCATATCCATCAGAGGAGGACCTTATCGTTGTCGCGCCAATGGACACGCGGACAGTGGAGGATGCACTTGACGCCGCAGTCTCCTCTGCGAAGACCGTGCCCGCAGATGCATCGAAGCCAGACGTTTCAAATCGGACATTATGCACATTGGATTGGGGTGGGGAGGTGCCCCCAGCCTTTCGAAGCAGCAGATCCATGGAACTCACGGTCTCATCTACCACGGAGCAGGACGTAGGTATTGCCGCTGCCGAGGCTATCGACGCCTCGGGTGATGAAGCCGGCGGGCTCGCCTTCACCAATACCGCTGAGTAGGAATGAGCGAGCGCATCACCTAGGGCTGAAGCGAGTTCTATTGGCTCCGCGCGGACTGTTATCGAATTTACTGCATTGAGAACGTTTTGTACTTCCTCAGTGCTTCTAGGTCCCTCTGGTTTTTTGTTTGGAGGGGGGGGGGGGGGATTTAAAAGGAATGGAATTGCTCTCATTTGTTGCTGCATACAGTCGTGATAAGTAGGTGACATTAATATATATATATATATATATATATATATATATATATAATGTGTGTGTGTGTGTGTGTGTGTGTGTGTGTTTGTTATCTTCGTGTGTGTTGATTATACTTCCATGTATGGACACACACGATGTCCACTATATTTCCCCATAGCTCCAATGCACATTTCGCACCACCCACACACCTGTGAATGCTTCGGTCTCAACGGATTCCTCCAGGACTTCTGCTATCATCAGATTCTCCTCTCCACTAGCCAAATCCGGAATTAAAGCAACCTTCTCTACATGGGAGGCTGCAATCGACCACATATCCGATGACAGCTCCTGTAAGTTAGCAGTGCTTGAACACCTGAATCACATACATATTTATCAACCTGTGTGGAATTTGCTTTCGAAAATGCCCCCCCCCCGCCCCCTCTTATACTCTTAAAACCACAAAGAAAGAAAAAAATCGAACAAAGGTCCTCTGACTTTCTCTTGCATTTAGAAGAATCACACGCATCATACTTTGTACTTCCGCATGATCCACAAAACACAAATGAACACTGAATCCGCTTACAAACACAATACACAAAAATGCAGACGAGCGCGTGATCTGTAGCATAATGGAAAGCATAGTAAAATTATATATTATGGCCAGCCTTCTAGATTCTTGTCACCACCCTTTCGGCCCCCCCGTTGTCGTAGCCGTTGCTGCTAGTGCCCCTGCGAAGTCCGGGCAGGTTGACAGCAAAACTTCCTGGTTTGGAATCGTGTCTATAGCGTCCAGAGCTGTCCGGGCGAGACTTAGCATGTCGTTTATCTGTCCGAGGTGGAAGAGTTTTCCCAACGTTTGGTTAAGACTCTTGCAGATTGAATCCCGTCCATCAGGACTGCTGCTATTGTCGCGCTGCTGCAGCGCTGGGTAGCTCTCCTCAGTCATCTTGCGCAGAGCGAAAATAGCTTGGGATGTTTGCATGCACTCTGTGCTTTGAGGAGCGAAGGCCGGGTACTGCACTTCGCGTACTTGGATGGGACCGATTTGCGCCTGCGACACGCCGTCCAGGCTGTCTTTGACTTTGGCGAGAATCGTGTGATTCCCTGGTGGTAGCGAGAATATGCACTCTAGGAGTGAATGGGAAGGGGGGGGGGAGGGAGAGAGAGGGAGAGAGAGAGAGAGAGAGAGAGAGAAAGAGAGAGAGGAATAGGAAGAATAGGGAGGGAGAAGAAAAGAGCATTAGACACAGAGCGAAGAGGAAGATAGGCAAAGCAGAGTAGAAAGAGAGGAGTACCTGCAGCAAACGAGAAAGGGCACAGGACTTTGGATTTCGACTGGTTGCCGTATTGCGGATAGTACGAGAAGGACGTGAGAACCGGGAGAGCGTCTTCATCTGATATCACAACTGACGCTGCAACCTCGAAGTCGGAAGTATAAGCGTCACCCTGCATAGGCGTAGCTCGGACCGATTGGATTTGGGGTACCTCAACGATCTTGACATTCACCTTTTCCGGGGAGAACATATTACATTCACACGTAAGCGCAATAGTAATATGTATATATATATATATATATATATATATATGTCTTCAGTATGCGTTTCTCTCTCTCTCTCTCTCTCTCTCTCTCTCTCTCTCTCTGTGCGTGTCTTTAAGGAAAAAACATACCGTAGACCGTGCAATCTCAGTGCCCCCCTCCATAGCCACGGCGCTGATTGCCACATCCTTTTGCAATCCGTGCACGATATTCGCCAGCTGAGAAACGGGCAGAACCAACGAGGTCGTAGAGGCCAGAAACGCTAATGGCGATGATGATGATGCTGAAGATGATGATAGATTCCTCCTCGATTCCCAGCGGTAGGATATCGAAGGAGCGCCAACGCCGTCCCCGCCATTACTAGTGCTGCTACCCCAAACTAGATTCGCTGTCAGGCGAATATCGCCTCCTCGAGAGACCACGAAAGCATGCCCGGTGATAACCAGCGTTGGCGAGCCCGGCGAAATCACGCTAAAGAATGCTTTAAAGGAGCTGGAGCGCCTCAGTGTGCCCCCGTTCGAGATGACAGAGAAATTGAGTGTGATGTTGAGAGAGGAGGGGAAGACCAGCGAGTCGCTGGGAAGGGTGTAGACTCCGCCACTTGAGGAGACCTGAGCCCCCACACACGGGTGCTGAGGCGCTGTGTTATTTATGCATGTCCATTGGAAGATCCTAGAGCTGTTGATAGCCTTCTCGGGGTCGTAAGATGCCGAGTCAGCGTCCAGGCGAAGGCTCCTATCACTCGCTGGTATCCTCTGAAAATCGTTGATTGAGTTGATCAAAGCTACGACGTCGCGGCCGCTTGTGGATAGGACGTCCTAAGGCACGCATGTAATAACATTATCCCGAATCAGTAGTGTTTTATATATATATATATATATATATATATATATATATTAGAGAGGGAGAGAGAGAGAGAGAGAGAGAGAGAGAGAGAGAGAGTCCAGACGCTATACATAGCGCACACCTAAGTACACATGTTAACACACAGAGGTTCAAGCGCCAATGAGATACTAATACCCCACCCAACACCGCGCATTTCGGCTCGACTCACAAGTAGACGCATCGCATGCTTCCGCTACCGTGAGCGACACAACGCCGCGGCTTGCCCCGTAGACTTTTGTCATGTTCGCCGCGAACGTGACTTGATATGCTTCGAGAGGCTCCAGGAGCTGCTTTGGGACCCGCAGAGTTCTTGACCGTGATGACGGCACTAGGGTCAGATCCACCGTAGCGCCCGGGCGGCCTGTTTCGCTGTTAGCCGTCCTTTGCATGCTCCACTGGTAGGAGAAGGATGCGATATCAGCTGAGGAGAGGCTGACGTTCCTGGACTTCAGATGATGATCGATGCTGGCGTCAAGCACGATATCTCGCCCGGGCGAGACCTTGCTCCCAAAGCCATTAAGGGTGATGGTAGGTGCGAAGTTGCGCTGCATAGTCACGTTACACGCCGCACACAGCCGCAATTCAGCTGCGTGGAGGGCCGTGGCGTTCATACGAACGCAGGCCTTGACTTCTACATCGGCGGAGACATCGCCTTGACTGGGGAACATCGAATCCAAATCCGGCGTGTCAAGCTGCAGAGTGTCCCCTGCCCACGAGCTCTGGCGGTCAAGAACGCTCGTGGCGGGGGAGGGGGAGGAGACGTTGTGCGCGAGGCACTCCCAGCTGAACAACCTAGGCTCGGCATCGGAACTCGTAAGAGAAGCACAAGTTAGGGAGAGAGTTACGGTGAGTTTATCGCTGATAAGTAAGGTACTCGGGCCATCCATCTTCAAGCAGGATTCCTCGAGAGAACGTGCCATCCTGTCGACACTAATCGTAGGACTTGTGCTGGGACCCAACACCACCGAGGGCGATGCAGACGGAGACCTACTACTGGGGTGAGAACTTGGGCTGTTTGTCGGAGCGGATGATGGAGATAGCGTCGGCCAACAACTGGGAGAAGCGGTCGGAGCAGCGGTTGGAGGTGCTGAAGGCGCGGAAGAGGGTAGGCAGGAAGGGCAAAAGGAAGGACTTGAGCTTGGAGAAGCACTTGGAGTCGTTGTAGGGTTGGAGGAGGGCGTAGAAGGGCAACACGATGGTGACACAGTTGGTCCGCGAGTGGTGGGAGCAAAGGAAGGGGAGGCGCTCGGGGTCGATGTGGGGGAGACCGTCGTGGGAGCAAAGGAAGGGGAGGCGCTCGGGGTTGATGTGGGGCTCCAAGTTGGACCCAAGGTTAACGGGCTCGAGGTTGATGGGGAGATTGAAGGAGATTGTGAAGGGGAAGCGCTAGGGCTCGGGCTGGGAGAGTTTGTGGGGACATGCGTGGGCGCTAATGTCGCCGTGGGTGCTGAAGTCGGCGTCCGTGTTATGCTGATGGCAAATCCAAAAGTGAAGGGATTCGACTATTTTCCAATAGTCTTCGTTGCTCTCAGTTCCCCACTCATCCTCTTCCGTCACTCTCACATGCGCGGCTGCTCTAACAGCAAATCCATGTGATGATAATATTTGTGTTGTGTACATTCCTGGACGTAAACAATGCGCATTGAACCGTGCAGGGCACATTCATATCAAATATAGTAGACATTGGAACCGTTTGATGGCCAAAGAGATCAGGGCGCATTACCAGTGAGCCGTTAGCGTTCCCACAGGTTTATTTTGAGCAGTATTACTGCCAACACCCAGTTGTCCAAAAGTGTTTGAGCCCCAGCACATAATCCCACAACCTATTGACGAGCATCTCATCAGTTACACGCCGCCTTCTACTCATTATTGATAAACTGCGGAATCAATCCTCGCAAGACGGACCATCAGCTTTGACGGCACAAATGTGGTGAAACCCAGCCGAGATGTCGGAAAATCTTTCGCTGGACGAGACGTCAACATATCTGCGCAGCAAGCAGAGGAAATAATGTGTTCCAGCGACCACCAATGTAAGATGATCATGCGTGCAAATAGGATAGGAGAGTTGATAGCCGAAAGGAAGTGCAGATTGACGATAGCAGTAGTAACCTATCTACTGTAAGATGGCATTATTGGTTGGTGACACACCTAGGTGAAGTCCTATTGATATAGGTACCATCTCCAACAACGCCGTAGGTGTTTTCGCCCCAGCACATAATTCTGGTGAAAAGGCATATAGGCATTAAAAGCCAATCAAACGCTATCAAGAGCCATGGATTTTGTTTAGTAGATGCATGGAAATGCCGAAGATTTCGCCCAATAACATTCGTTGTTTTCGGGCTCAGCACACAAAAGGCCTTCTAGCACGTGCCGACTCTGCACGCAAGGTTGTATCTCCTCTATTCCATTGGCCTGATGCTTTCAGCCTCTCAACTCCCCAATCTACTAACCAACGCGAGTCGGTTCATCTCAATGCTGATTGGACAGAGAAGCACTCACCTCTGTGTGGAAAGAAGGGCACACGACACAGCACGTGCTAAAGCAACTTTCGTGGCCGCAGCAGGGAGGGGTACCTATATAGTTATTCCTAGATTGAGTGGTTAATCGGCCATATGTTTACCACAGAGCGGACTCGTGTGACTTAAACGAGAGAGAAGGTCTTGCATCAAGGGCCCATCCCCATCCTCAGATGGTTGTAGCACTTCGATTAATATTACATGTTGTGGCGTCGTCTCGGCGGATATCATTCTTCCGTTGCCACATTGCCCCCATGTGTTCCTTCCCTATTCAAAGAAGTAGCTTAGAGGAGGGGAGGGGGGAGAGGAGGAGGAGGAGGAAGGACGACGACGAGGACGAGCTATGCAGAAACTTCTTTCATCGAAAGATCTAGTTGGCTCTTACCCAACATGAGAGATTGCCACCAGAGTGAATTGCACACGTGTGGTAACCCCCACCAGTGACAAAAGAAACCTGTAAGTAAGGGTTTTAGGCGTTTCTGCGGTCAGCTGTAGGCAATGCTGGCGAAGGGTGTTTGGTGATAAGAGGCCTTAGGCCGGTTTGCGACGTTGGTGGAGGACAGATATCGACGGATAAACAGCGACAGACAGCGATTAGATGAAACCAAATTGCTTGCTTGAATGGAGGGAAGGGGGGGGGGGAGAGAAGAAATAAAAAATGAGAGAAACTCACATTTGAAAGCGATGACACAGCTACGGGTGTCGGTCGATGTGTTTGAGTACCTGACCATCAATATTTTCTCATTTACTATTATCATTTCTAAGAATGAATTATAACGCAACGAAGCAGAGATTCTACTATCAATTTTGGATTTAGAGAAAATCGGTTTGGCATTAGTTTTACCATCTCCTATCTGTCCGTAGAGGTTGCCACCCTAGTTGTTAGAAAACGCGACACGAGATGACTTAAGTATATCAGCAGATTCGTTCTCTCCATGCTACAATTCTGGATATTATATTTGAGTAGTGGCCATCTAGCAGGATACGCGCAAATCATACACCGCATAGACGGACACATTGCATGGATGCCAAAACAGAACGCCCGCACTACCCAGCAGACAAGTGAGTGGTCGTCAAGAACCGCGCACGCGGTGCCACGAGTTTGAATGCTAAACCCATCAATTGTATTAGAACCCATTCCGCCAACTCCAATGCTTAATGCGTATCGCTGTGACGGAAGTATCACATTTGATGGCGTTCCCTGTGCTTGAGAAGGGACCGTACCATTTCCTGTGAAGGAGGAGCCAAAATGTTAGCGAATTCCTGGTTGAACCTCGACAACTTCATATTAATTTCAGGACTACACACCCCACTCGCCGTGTTTAACACATCCCCAACAATGGACTGTTCCCGCGGTGGTGAGGGCACAAGCCACGAACCATCCCACTTTGATGTCATCGACGACTCCGGGAATACTGTTCAGACTAGGGCTAGTGAGGAGCGTTGGATGAGGAGTCACGGTGCCTCTAAAGCTGTTATAGCCAAGAATAGCCAAATAGCCTATTCCACAACATTGAACCTGTAGGTTAAAATTGGAAAAGCCTCAACGCGACGATAGGAAGACTCTGTGTCTGATAGAACAGAATGCGGTACTGCCAGGACCGTGTTGTCCGTGTACACAACGAAAGATGCATATCCTGAACTCCCGAAGAAGCCCTTCACAGTTCTTCCGCCAGTCAAATCTAAATTCTGCGATCAAAGAAACACTTAATAAAGGCGAAATCGTCCACTTTGAGATCGCAGCATCCTCATGTCTTAGTAAACTTATTCATACTTGATCTACTACCATGAAAGACCCTGGCGCTGAATTAGTCAACGTTGTGCCTCCATCGCCATATTGCCCGTATTGATTATCTCCGAAGCACCGTACAACGGTTGAATTAAACATGACACATGTATGCGAGCCTCCGACTACGACCTTGTATTGCGGGTACTGAGCAGATACCCGAAACACGGACAGGAGAAGAAGATGGAGTAAAACCATCTCGCGGCCAGGGTAGCTGTATCCCATTACAGCCAATCCCACTGCATGCGGTCTAATTCCATGGAATTTACAGGGTCGGGCGGGGTTTATAATTCGTGTTCATAGTAAATTTTAGTCTACACGTAACGGGAAAAGTATGTTACAGATCCATTAATCCAAGTCTGGAAACATTCGGACAACAAAAATATCATTCAAACAATTCATCAAACATTCGGACAAAAAATACATGTTACATCTTCCCGGACACTCTCATCATCCCCATTTTGGAAACACTGCGTTCTGCGACCTAATGAAAGATCAATTACATGTAATTGCCAGTGAATTATAAGCGTTTCTATTGAAAAATGTCCACCAGCGTACCCATTTTTGCGTCTACGACAGCATCATTTGATTCAGTTTCTTTTTGAAACGCATGTGATCTCACTTCAGAACTCCTAAACTCCTCAATGTTCAATGTGGTTCTTGCGTTCATTGTTCATTGCGAACGTTGTTGTTCTCATCTCTTGGATGTAGCGAGGAACAGACTGTGCTCGGATGTGCCGAGAGTGGCTTCAGGTCCTTCCTCGTCTGCCTGTTCCTCCTTTTTCTGTGCCTCTGACTCCTCCAAAACTAATGTCTTGTTGGGTGTTCCTTCGGATGACCCGGCCGCGGACCAGCATGTGGACGTGGCCTCCAGGAAGTTCCCACGAAGAGCAGATGCTTTGCGTCGCCGCCACATTGCCGCCAATTGCGCTGCTCCATGCAGCTGAAATGCCAATTTTTCAAATCCCTTCAGTCCTCACTAAAGCTAGTTCGAGACACTGCGTTTCGCACTTTGCAAATGTCTTGCCACGTTTTGGAAACGTGGTTCTTCTGTCACGTTTGGTTGCTTGTTTGTTGTTTTGCATCAATGCTCAATTCAATCTGGTCAATGTTCAATGTTCAACGTTCAAAAGCCTCGTGTCATCTGCGTTTCGCCACACATCGACGTTCGCACATTGCTAGATTGCAAGTGTCGTGCAACACGCTTTGGAAATCTCAGTTCATCATCAAAGTTTCTTTCGTTTCTTTCTTTCATGTTCAAGTGTGTTGGTGCACTGTTGAAGTGTTCGTGCTCGCAGCACGCGGCAGCCACGCTAGTGCACACTGCGGTGGCTTTCTAGCTGCGCTAGCTCTGCCACCCCTTGATGAGAGGTGCCATGCTACCATGTGACATGGAACACAATGTGCATTGGAGACTTGCATCGTGACAATGTTGACGGAAGAGCTAGGCTTCACCAAATGTGCGTGTGTCATCAACACTGCAGTTCATTGGTACTTGCTAGCTAGCTAGCTTGGTGTGACGAGCGTTGCGCACATGGGACTCATTCATGCAATTGTGCATGCAAATGAATCAGGCTGCACATCGACGCTGCACAGACTAGAGCACACATCATCTGTGCCAAAGTGCGCAATGTCACAAAATGACTACACGCCGCATGTGAGGTGCATGCCACTAGCATGCTAGCATGGTGTGCACTTTGTCGTGATCATCACATTTCGATGATTGATTTGTGACATTGTTGCAAAAAAAAAAAAATGATGGCTGCTGCTGCGAGCAGCGCATTATGCGTAGGTATGTTGCACGTGTACTAGGTGTAGCCTGCAGTTTTCATGCTTGTTGCGTGCACATGTGCGCACGTGGTAGATCTTGACAATCTATACCATTTGTTAGTATCCGTCATTGGAGAAGCAAGTTCATACATCCGTCGAACACTTAGGTGCTTAAAGTGTTGTAACTCCAGTTAAGCTCGAAAGCACTAAGCAGCCATTCAATACCATGCTGCAGATCAAAGGCGTGCATATGTAGCGGCGCAAATCGAAGCGCGCTGCAGAGCTCACGATTAAATCTGTGGTTCTCTGGTATCGTCGATATTCTCTTCTAAGTGATGAGCAAAGCGAGATTCCAACGGGGAACCCCTCTTCAGCAGGTCGACGTTCCAAGGCTCTGGACCTCTGATTGTTGTACGGAAAACATTACAGTGAACACGACCGGTAAGTGATAGTAGTAGTAGTAGTAGTAGTAGTGGTAGTAGTAGTACTGGTAGTAGTGGTAATTAATGTAATAATAGTATTGAACATGATAATGATGTTTGGTGATAATGATGAACGATGATGTGCATATATCATGATATCGAAACAATCGTCATTTCTGTCGCCACTAATCTTCATAAGTTGTTCCGATAATGCCGTCACACCTTCTTCCCCAGTATCTCTGTTGACGCCTTGGATTGTTTGGATGCAAAGCCTCGTGATATCTCCGGGAAGTGTAGTTCTTCAGCGGTTCAATATCGTCCCTATCGTAACGGTGAGAATCAACACTTCGCTCAGATTGCGCGTGTGCAGTCGTGTATGTCGTTTTCATCGTTGTGTGAGTCTCGTTTCTTCGGAACCATTCGTGTGGAGAGGAAACTGGAATTTTTAAGCGGATGAGCTCCTCTCGCAGCTCCCTTGCTTCGATTTCGTCCAACTCTTTATCTGAGGAGTGAATGCGGTTAAGGGGATGTTAGAAGGAGGGTGCAATGCAAAGAGAGCGAGAGATAGGTACAGCATCGAGCGAAGCTTCAGGCTAAGAGGGAGGACGTGCTAACAAAAAGCGTCCCCCAGACCGTTTCTTTGTTAAGATCGAAAGAATCAATCATTACTACTACTTTTGACTTCTTCTTCTTTTACTTTTAGGCCTACTGCTACTATGAACTACCTCTAGGGTCTTGGATGCCATGGTCAATCAAATCACGTATTTCCTTCTGATTGCATCATTTAACAAGTCAGTGTCACTACTTCCTTCTTCCCTTCTACTTATAAAGAAGAGGGGAAAATAGCACTACTGGCACTGTTTGATCACGCGAATGAAGACAGTCTCGTTCTCTTCCTTAACCCCCCCCCCCCCTCCCTTCCCTTCCTCCTCTACTACTATACAATATCTTTACCGCTCTTTTCGCAACAGCCTTCCGCTCTTGTTGGAATTCTTCCCAGCTCTGTGCGATGGTAATGCACGCATGAATGTTATGTATGTCTGTGTGTGTGTGTGTGTGTGTGTGTTGGGGAGGGGGTCTTAGAAGGATAACAGTGATATTTGTGATCATCATATGTTTCCCCGCAACTTTATATGGAGTATTACATCTATTCACCCCCCCAATACTGAGAGAGAGAGAGAGAGAGAGAGAGAGAGAGAAGGAGAGAAATAGAGAGGGGGAGGGGGGGGGGGGGAGGAGACAACACCACCTTTCGTTGCCAGCCCGCCAACTCAAGCGCCGTCCTTTTCACACAATCCAATTCAAAAATTACTAGCGAGAAGAATTGACGGTGGTGATAACAACAATAATTATCGTAATAGTGAGGACCAGGAGAAGGATGAAGGGGGGGGGTATCATCGTGGACAAAGAGTGGAACCACGAATGAACAATAATTACAGTACAATTCATATACTACTTGCCGCCTCGGGCAGCGTGTCCTTCTTCCTCAAGCTGATTTTCCCCCAAGATGTATCCATTCCTTATCAGCTCTTCCTATTAAGAATGATGAAGATACATGTGTGTAAATATATTAATGCGAAAGAACAAACAAACACGAAGCGAAGTGATGCTCACAAAAACTCAACAGCTCAGTAGTGCATGGAGATCTCTGACGAATCGTCGATATACATGAAGCTGCCACTACACCTTCTACTACTACTACAACTACTACTGCTACTACTATTTGTTAAACACATGCAAGTAGAAAGCAAACCCATCGAACAAATGAACGTTAAGTCCGTGTAAACAACCGCAAAACCATCATCAGGCAATTATTTGCAGCCTCTCCCTTCCCATCTCATCCCATGATATATCCATTGCTGCTTGTCAGGCTGTCGCGGCAGAATGAAGACGGAGTTCAGAGAGCAGTCTCCCACCTTCGATCCAACGTGCTCCTTACCCCACCAGTACCCCAATTCCAGGGGAAAGTCCTTCAAAAGGCGAAAGTACGATGGAGAGGGGGAAGGAGGAGGAGGAGGAGGAGGAGGAAGAGGAGGAAGAGGAGGAGGACAACAATCATGACGAATATAAATAATTTTCATTAAGACGAATTCATGCTAGGAGAAAGTTCTAAAATTGTTGTTGCATTCTCCATATGAGAGAGAGAGAGAGAGAGAGAGAGAGAGAGAGAGAGAGAGAATACGTACAGAAACCTATGCACCAACGCAGCACTGCCATATTCGCTGTAGTAGTCTTCCATATACATTTATGTGTGCACCTCAAAGTTTGGCTCTTTCTTCCTGTAGCGTGTAGTATTGACAAGGCGGCTGCTTTGGTATCTATATCCGCTACTGCCGTTGTCACCTCGCCCCTTATCGTTGTTATTGCCCGCGTTATCGTCTCCACGGCCTGAAGTCTCCGTCCTGCAATCATTCCTCTGCTGCTGCTGCTGCTGCTGCTGCTGCTTTAGTCTTTGATCGTACACGGTACCACCTTCCTCTAAATCAATAGCACGATTCAGCTCTTTGTCGTTCTCCCACCGCGAGTAGCTTCCTTGCATCTCCCAG